>JAUCNQ010051116.1:0-21452 GCA_032352715.1 Bougainvillia muscus | reverse complement strand
CATATGACGTCATTAAGCAGATATCACAGTTTCATTTTTCTGAGACGGGGGTAATGTTTGAACTTTAATGATATTAATAAGGACATTTTCGATCGAAATCATAATTGGATTTGTATTGAAATAATAAATATGAAGTTGTTCTTTCATTTGAAATAAATTTTTTTGTATAACACTCATTTCGGCTGTCACAAAATGGAAAAAACCTCAAGACGGGGGGTTAGAAATTTGATCACTGTATTATCGCTAGCTGAATATTCCAGTTTAAGACATAATTTGTATATAAATTTTCATTTTCCTTTGACTTATTAGAGCAAATACATAAATTTCCGGCTTTTTTTACCCCCGGATTTTACAAAATTGACAATAACTTTCAGGGAAATCATTATTTTTAATTTTTTAATTTTTAAGAAACCTCGACGGCGATAGTAATGTATGTCCATTTTGAGTGATTTCAACCTTGTAGAATAGTTTCCAAAATAATATTCAGGTAGCGAATTTTCACCACAACCTTAACTATGTTGAGCAAGTCAAAACAATAAGATGGAGAGCAAAACTCATTCATTTTTAACGGCTTAACAGTGATCGTTAGAGCCTTTTAAAGGCTAGTGACAATTCGCTAACTATTAATTAATTGCTTTTAATCTCCATGTTGGTGTTCTGACCGCTTTCGAGCGCAACAAAATGTATACAAAATATAGAAGATCTGTTATCAGAAAAGTGTTTATCTCTAATTGTTTTGTAGGTCAGATGACTAATAAATCGTATGACTGAAAACTGTTTCTTCAGAATTTATAAAAAGTAATTGTTTGATATTATACTTGGCAAATGTTTGAATTGTTAGTAAACAAATTACAACCTTTCTTTAAACTCGTATAAAATCAATCTAGAAGGAGTGTCTTTGTCTATACTTAGTATGCACAATAACACTTCTTCTGTGATGTCAATTGTACGACTCGAGATGTAAACTTTGTGGACGGTTCTTTAAACCACAAAAAGTACCTAGATTGTCAGGGAATTCCACTGATGACCTTACCTCGTCTATTCACATGACATAAAATTGTGTTTTCCAATTAAACAACCTTTTCCTTCGGAAAACACAAGACACCTTGTGTTATCGTGTGTTTTTCAACGGACAACTGCAGGTTATTTTATTGGATAATTTAATTTTGTGTAGTGATTAGAACACATATATTTAAAGTTTAGTTTTTTTTAACGTATAACTAAGGTGCATTTAGAACATGCATTCAGAAGAACACTTCTGTTATGAAGAAAATGGTATGATATTCAGAGGCGGACTCAGAACACCCTTTTACCTAGTCGCAGCACTGAAATGGAGATTCGTATCATGCAAAAAAGTGATTAAATCTAATAGCTTTCTGTATGAAGATGGGTCTCTTAGACCCACCACCATACAGAAGAAGGCTATTAAGAATTAAAATGGTTAGCTCTTCTTTGTGTTGCAATGACGAGGGTTGGATCTGCCACTGATATTCGACTGGAACTTTGTGGAAGGTGCCAATCCTATTTACAGCGGTAAAGAAAGACTAAAATTCGTTCCCTATATTAAATGTTTTACGTAAGGCGAAGAAAGATCTTTTACGTATGTAGTTAAAATAGGCCAACCCAGAACATGCTTTAACTTAACCTAAGCAACAAAATAAAACATATCTGTCAATACATCAAAAGACACAAACAAGAAAACACCACTAATGAAAGAGAAAAGGCGTCTTTCTTGCTACTTTCAACTTTCAAATGCTAAAAAAGGAAGGAAAGATCCCAGAACTGGTCTCCTCTACCGAAACAATAAAACACGATATCATCTGTATACAAGAGCACAACTTCATCCACGATGACCTTGAAACTAAAGAGCAATCCTTTGAAAAATGGAAATTGATAACATGTTTGCACGGAAAAACACCATAATTGCATCCACAGGTGGTGTTGGCATGCTTGTCAGCCCACAAGCATACAATTCACTATGCAGCGTTGAGAAGATAACCCCCAGAATCATGGTAGCTAACTTCAATAGATACACTCAAACTACTGTTATCTGTTATTACAGTCCCATCAATGTACAAGAAGATACTGTAGTTGAGAATTTCTATCATGACTTGTCATCTGTCCAAGACAAGTTCCAAAACACAACATCAACTTCAACGCATACCTGGGACAGACGGACGGTTTCAAATATGCCTTCCATCTCACCACCAACAGAAATGGCATCATGTTGAAAGACTTACGGAATACAAGCTCCAATGCCTCAACACCACCTAACCAAAAAAGATCCGGACAGCTGTGGACGCACGACTCACCAAACGGAATAAAAGCGCAACTGGACTATATAATTACCAACAGAATTCAACTCATTCATCACCGTCGGATCAGATGACGTCTAGTTTCTGAAAAAATTCGATTCAGCCAGCGTACAAACAAAAACAAGAATAGTAGAAGTCCACCACACACACGGCTGCTCTAGTTTGGCAAACTCCACTGAGACCACCAACGTCTTCTCGGTCAGTGTTAAAAACAGATTCGTTGCTCTTCAACACGCTGAAACACACAACACAGCGACCTTAAGATACAAGAACTTTGAGATAAAATGTAAAGAATCTGCTGCAGAAATCATCCTTTTCAAACCGAAGATGAAAAAAAACATCCCTTGGAAAACTGTAAAAGGCGTAAAGAGCTCCTAAATGCTGCAAAACTCAAGAACTCAGATCAAACAGTTGAGTAAATAGCAAAGCTCAAAACAGAACAGACACTGCTCACTGAAACATATGAAAAGGAATACGTTAAATACCTGCAAAACAAAATCCACACAGTCGAAAGAGCATCTTGCAACAAAAAGTCAGCTATTGCATGGAAGACAGTCAACTAAACAAAATAAGTTCGAAACGTATTGCAAGCAACGCGAAACTGAAAGCTTCAAGTCAAGAAGAAAGAGTAAAGCTCTTGAAAAAACCTTTTCAAGATCTGCTAGGGAAACCACCAAAAATCAAAGAAAAAACAATAACACCAATTGTGGGAACCGAACTGGACATCAAGAAAGGGCCGTTCAGGATAAATGAACTGGAGAAAGCTCTAAAAAGCACACAAAACGGTAAAACCTGTGACCTGGACAAGATTCCAGCTGAAGATTGGAAAACAGGTGCATTCAATGACTTTCTATTT
Source organism: Bougainvillia muscus (assembly GCA_032352715.1). NCBI lineage: Eukaryota > Metazoa > Cnidaria > Hydrozoa > Anthoathecata > Bougainvilliidae > Bougainvillia > Bougainvillia muscus. The sequence continues at coordinate 18,281 of JAUCNQ010051116.1, read as the reverse complement.
GAATCATTGTAGTATATCATCAAGAGCCATTATATGCGTTATATGCAGAAGGATGCCTGTTACAACATATCAAATCCTTACTATTCGATGCATCTTAGAAGGTGCTAAGATCGAAAACCTTCCTTTCGTACTACTTTTCATTGACTTCTCAAAAGCCTTCGACTGGATCCATCGAGGGAGGATGAAATTGTGCTTGCCTTCGGTATTCCCCAGGAAACTACAGATGTCATCATGTTGCTCTACAAGAACACATATTCAAAGCTTGACACAGTGGCGTTGACACAAACTACTTTAACATCACTGCTAGAGTCCTTCAAGGAGATACCCCCGCTCCATATATCTTCGTAAACTGCCTCGACTACGTGCTGAGAAAAGCATTATATTCAATCACAGACCTTGGCTTCACTCTATCCAAACCAAAGAGCCGTCGTTATCCTGTAGTCAATATACCCGATGTTGACTATGCTGACGATCTATTTGTTTTAAGAGGCTACCTCAACAATGCAACATCTCCCCTTCATAACATTGAAGAGGCTGCAAGCAACCTCGGTCTATGCATCAATGCTGCCAAGACGGAATTCATTAGCCTCCATCAAGAATAAACTGAAGGTATGAAAGATCTCAATGGGAAAGACATCAAACTAGTTAATGATTTTAAATACCTGTGCAGCTACATCGCCTCCACAGCAAGACATGTCGAAATAAGACTTGGAAAAGTATGGGGAGCACTCAACTCTCTCAACAAGATCTGGAAATCAAATCTACCAGACAACTTAAAAAGAAACCTCTTTCGAGCTACCATCAAGCCTATTCTTATGTATGAGGCCTCCATCTGGACATTGACAACAGCGCTTACAAAGAAGCTAGATGGTTCATACACACGTATGCTAAGAGCAACTCTCAGTGAATCTTGGAATGATCACATCACAAACAAGAAACTCAATGCCAACATACTACCAGTAAGCTTGACCGTCAGACAACAACGACTGAGATTGTCAAGACACATACCGCGTAATAAGGAAGAACTGGCAAGTTACGTATTACTATGGCAGCCAAGCCATGGGAGACAAGCACCTAGTCGACTAAAAAGAACATTCCTCAACCAACTGACTGACGACATTGGATGCAATGTTCAGCAGCTACCTAATGCCATGTATGACAGAACAAAAAGGAGAAAGCGTGCTATACAATGCCGAGCAATCTCAATCAAGTAAGTAAGTAAGTGTAGCATGTCCTGGATACGCTACGCTATTGTATTAATTATTACGCTTTTGTTACAATAGTTAGGCAACGTCTCACTATTTTCTTCTGTACTAGTTTAACATTTATTATCACATTATCTCCCTCTTGGCCGAGAAGCCAATGTCAAATAATTACATATCTGTTTTATCAAAAGGAATTTTTCTTAAAAACAGTTCTTTCTTTCACAATTACTGAAGAAATCCAGTAGAATTTATAAATCCGATGTGTTACTCAACGATGTTTGGAATCCTTCCTGACCTTGTTCTCTTGACACATAAATGTGGCAAGTTCAGAGTAATTCTTTGTCCGGATCCAGCTGATTACGGTGCCGAAAGGTTGATCCGCTTTCCCCATACATGATCACATTATCTAAACTTCTAATGAACATAATAAACATTCGTAATCTCATCAAGAATATCTCCAATTTTTCATCCACTTAGGTTGTCAGGTGTTTCCAACAATTCCGGATTATCTAATTGGATTATTGAATTGGATAACACTCATTGTTACGGTGTTTATTGATGATTAATGAATTGTCCCAAAAATGTGAATGAAGGTTTATCACTCCTTAAAGAAGAAGTGTCTAGGTGCATAGACACTTCTCATATGATTTGTAGACTGTGTCATTCAGCAGAAGATTTTTTAGTATTTGTAGAAATGTTCATCAACTTGCGACGCGAATTTTGTGGACGCGCTTTTACGGTGTGAATATGTTTTAAAAACGAAAAAAAAGGAAAAAGTATTTGTTACATTAAAAAACGTTTTTTAAAAAACAACCTGTTTTGCTGAGGCGGATTAAGATTTTTTTTCTCTTAGTCACGACAGTGAAATGGAGACTCAAAGTCATTAATTCTTGAGTGATTAATGTATAGTGATATGTCTGCTAGGAACCATCATAAGCCATTAAAGATTAAAACTTCTAGCTTTCGATCATGATGCCACGACTGCCATCCTCCACTGATATGTTTTTAATATCATGGATTCAAAGCACATGAGTGGGATGAATTATCTATCAGAATGATGAAACTTTGTGTCGATACACTAATTACTCCCTTGTCAATAATATTTGAAACGGTTTCCGTAAGTGGTCGTATTCCTAGCTTGCAGTTTTTCCATAATACTGAAAGAAAGAAACTGTTTTCCAAAATGAGATGTAACAATGACTATTTTGGTAACACCTGCTTCCTGTATTGTGTTGACCAGTGGAATAATTAAAGTCATGAAATCAGAATCTCTGAATTCCTCTTCAATTTATTAGACCTTCGAAATCTGAAGTTCATAATATACATGATCCTATCGGCTTAAGTTATCTGATTCGCCTAAGGCTAGAATTTAGTCATTTGAGGGAGAATAAATTTAAGCATAAATTTCAAGATACTCTCAACACACTATGCAGTTTTAATTTATTAGAATCTGAATCTGTGATTTATTTCTTGCTGCTTTGCCCCATTAACACATGCAAGTGTAAAATTCTCTTTCACAGTGTTTTTAAACTTGATGCAGGGATTAAGAATCTTTCTAATTCAAACTTAGCTAGAATCCTCTTATATGGTAATTTATATCTTTACTCTTTACTAAAAATGTGAAGGCTCCTATACTAAACTATTTATTAATTTATGAATACAGAAAGATTAGATTGTCTCCTTTTCTAAACAATCAATGACTGGAATAACAATATTTTACTATTATATCTAATTCTGTTTTTGTTCTTATTTTGTGTGCAGTACCTCACAAGTAAGTGTTTCTACATACTATTTGTATTTATGAATATTCTTTTTAAAAACTTAATAAGATCCCTTTAAAGACCAAGCACCATTCGTTGAGCAAATCAAGATGAATGACTATCGATCAATATTTTATAATTATAACTAGGTAGAATTTCTGTCCCTAGCACATTTTTTTTTATTGGTGGAGGATAGTTTAGAGACCCATCGGCAGGTTTCTACAGGTTTGTTTGGTAAAATCGTTAAGAGAAAAGCCAATATGTCTTCTCAAATGTAGCCATAGGTATAGTGTCATATGGATATGGATATTATGTGGATAATGTTCACCACAATGACATAGAGACTCACAATCATTAACTCTTAATGCCGTATTCTACGACGATACTGTGGTTATACTATTGAATTGTGATGCCATGCCTTGGACTGGATCCACCACTATGACATGTAAAATATCTTTTATTAAATATCTGTGTTAGGTTTCTTTAAAGTAGTGTAAAAACATGGAATTATCCCACATTCAATGGAAAATTCAATTGTCCAATTAAACAACCCGTTGGAATACAACTGCGGTCATGGTATTTCTAAAAGTTTCGTAAAATTGCTATTGTTCAACGCAAATTTTCGTATCTTAAGCACCACCTCGAACACAGCGCCGTTTATCTCCTTTTTAGGTGGTTTTGAATCAGGTGACATCAGCACCGCAGTCACACTAGATTTATAATAACAAGACGCGGCAAACATCAAACCATTGAATTTGAAAAGAGTAATTTCTCATAAAACCTTTTTTTTTCAATGACATAAGAAAAACAAGAGCTCGCAGTACAATTATGGTTGCGCGATAAACTCTTGAAGTTTATTTTATTGAATCAATATTTTCTGTTCCAAAAGTCAAAAAATATAAAGCACCTTCTTCGTACATTTTAGTTTGATAATACCATTTTTTCAACTATTTTATCGACAGCTAGTCAAGAAGTAGATGGTTGGTCTTACCCTAGAGAAGAAAGATGGTTTGTACAGGCGGATTCAGAACCTGTTTTTACTGTTTTTCAGTCACAGTAATACAATTGGGACCAAAAGTAGTCAATAACTTTAATTACTTGATACATAAGAGAGCCACCACCATGCATAAAGTTGATTTAAAACTTAAGTAAAGTTTACATAGCAAAGCTTGAAAAGCGCATCGGGGTAGCTGTTTGAAAGTCGGCTGCTGGGTATTCAACGTTATTCCTACAGAAGTATTTGAAAGCTTTTTGCAATATAGTCCATGAGATAGAGCTGTTTTGAGTATCAAATTAGGGACAAGCTATATTATATATCAAATTAAAGATAATTTTATTGAAATTAAAAACAAAAATATTAACGAAGTCAAATCGGTCATAAGTCTTTTTAATTCGCTCTCCTTCATCGGTACTTGAAATGACCAAAATGTCATACAGAAGTGTGGATCAAACGCTTTTTCAGAGTTGCTCTCTTCAAAACAGACACTGACAAGCTATATTATATATCAAATTATATATAATTATATCGAAATTAAGAAAACAAATGTTAACAAAGTCAACTCGCTCACCAGTCCTCTTAATTGGCTCTGCTTCACAGGTACCTAAAAATGATGAAAAAACTCATACAGAAGTGTAGATTAAATTTTCTGCATGATGGTTTGCACGAGATTTCAAGCAATTCTTTGCAATACACATGCGCTGAGGAAACACACACGAAAGATACATAGTTAGAAACCCTCCACATAACTCGCGTGGGACCCGAACTCTTTCGTAATATCTCAGAACAGTTCAGTTTTACAGAAATATCTTCTACGTTAAAGCTTTCAGAACATTATTCGAGAAACTTTGGTCCGAGGACATTGTTTCTTGTAATTTGGTGTTGTTGGAGGATAGCGACAAACTGTCACAGCAAGAAACACGTTTTTCGACCCGAGCCCGGCGTACCACTGGAGAACGCGTTCATTGGTAATCCGCGAGACGAACAATGCGGTTTGGTATGGTTTTGCGAGAATTTATTATGTGCTAAAGTGTGGTTTGTGAGAGTTTTCCTTCTCACGACTGTTAACCTTGTCACACCATCACTAGATAGGTTGCCAACCAAGGTTAAAGAGCAACTCACTACCCTTTCTGACAAGCCTTAATGTCAAGATTTTATATCAGAGTTTTCCTTCTCCTAGACAAGTTGTCTTCACAACGACTTCGTCCGGAGACAGGAGCCCCAATAGCCCCTGAAGATGCTACGTAAATACATTCCCTGTTTTTATTCACTTTATTGCGAAAATATTGTAGACACGATGTTCAAATATACTCCATAACCGTCACTGGTGGATCCAGCCCCAGTCGGAGCAATACGAGGAAGAGCTAAACTTTTTAATTCTCAATAGCTTTCTGTATGATGATAGTACAGAGACTTTATTAATTCTGACTTTGGGCATGATTCGAATCTCCGTTTCATTGCTAGGTAAAAACATGCTCTGAATCCGCCTCTGATCGTAGAGAATTACCTGAATATGATCACCCTGGGAGAGTTTGTAAAATTAAAACCATAGGATGGCAAGATAAAACTCGTTTCTAGCACCTTAATTGCAGTCCTCTCACAATCAAAAGAGTTCTTTCTCTGAAATTTATTGAGGGACAGTGGTGCTAGCTATGGAATAGTCTCTTTCTTGTAAATATGACATAGTATACGATTATCTATAATCAGCATGGGTGGTTGGAACAGGTTTTAACTTATCAAATTTTTATCATTAATTATTCATAAACTTATTATACTCATTTGGTTGTCGCATTATGACATTAAGAGCGCCTAGTTGTCGAATTTCGGTATGCAGAGTGCATACATGTCGAAAATTAACAACTAGAGGTTCTACATGTCGAAATTCGACATTTAGAGCACATATTTCTCGAAATTCGACAAGTAGATCCGCTAGTTGTCGAATTTCAACACGTAGAGCACTCACTTGTCGAATTCGACATGTAGAGCCACTACTTGTCCAATTTCTACATGTCTGATTTCGACATGTAGAGCCCTAAGTTGTCGAATTTCGACATTTAGAGCCCTTAGTTGTCGAATTTCGACATGTAGAGTCGCTACTTTTCGACTTTCGACATGTAGCATTCGTAATAATAGCGGCACTTATAATGGCACATACATGCCACCGTACATTCCATTCCATTCCATTTTGTCTCTTTTTTTACTTCTCGCCCTTGTGGTCTTTTGATCGTTGTTCTATTGTTTTATGCCTTGCGATGATGCAAATTTTATTTCTGATTTATTTTAAGCAGTCAGGTGATAATTTCAATAGTTGACTTTAACCGGTCAGACCTGCAACTGCTTTATTACCATGGCAACATCAGCTTTATTTTTCAGAGGTCAATCAAGCTTTGCTATATATTTAGTAATTATAACCATTCAGCACAGTACATCAATCAGTTATACAAATAAGATATGAAAAGCATTGTTATGAATATTGTGTTCGGCTAACGTCAGATTTCTAAAATTTAATCAAACTTACCAGGCTTCTTCAACTCGTCATTTTCATAATCAAAAAGAGATAAAAGACGCTGTGTCCGAGGTTGTCTAAAACAGATACACTACGTCTAAATAACGATATTTCAGAGTCATAGAACTATTGCTTATAACATTTAAGAAATGTCCTTCTGTGACTGTTAACATTCAAAATCATTATCCATCAAGACTAAGTAAAATTATTTTTGAGTGTATTACACATATTCTATGTCAAATAGTAATAATTTAAGTGCTCAATGCTTCTGTTCCATCAATTGAGAAAATTATTGAAAATTCCGTAAAAAAACTTATGGCATCATCGCAGATACGGTTTATGACGTTGTACCGCTGTGCCAAGTTTTATGACGTAAGCTTAACTTTAACACATATGTTGGAGGTGTGGTACTTTGTTCCCCTTTCCCTTACCCTTAAGACCATCACTATATATTAAACCATTAATAATAATTAATTTGAGTCTGATGTGACTTAGCAAAATGCATTTTCTGAGTTTGCGTCTTTGCTTAAGGCCACTTTATTAATGTTATTTATCCTAACATTTCAGTCGGAAATCTTTGTACTTTTTATTTTCTAGTAAGCAAGGCAAGATGGCCAGATCATCAGACGATATATATTGCGGTGATTTCATTCAGCAAACAATTAGATGTTCGATGTTGTTATCTTGTTTATCAATGCTATTCTACATATATACCTTTTTTTTTTTACTGGCAATGGTTGTTGGGCATCTTGTTTTGGGAATAGAGACCATGGTAAATCTATTAGGAGGAGCATTAAATTATTATTTTTCTATTTTTGTATTAATTGTTTGGGTTCTTTTGTTTGTATACAACAAATGCAAGAAATGCTTCTATGTTTACTACCCAAGATATGTGAAAGGCTGCCGAAAAAAGATGATGTCACATAGTCTAACATTACGCTCAATCTTGTACGAGTCTTGTTACACGCAGATACCAGATGCAGAAAACTTAAGTAACATTGACATACATGCACGCAAAAATGTAGTTCCAATAGCATCAGTTATGATGGAAACATTGAATATTTCTCATTTTGAAATACTGTTAGCGGGTAGCACTGCAGAACGATTTAATGCTCCACTTTCACCAATATGGATGGAGGTTAGAATTGGTCTTGGCGAATGGTATCATGCCATTATAACAGACTTTGACTACATGATCTTTCCGAAAGTAAAAAACGCTAGTTTTTTTCATGGTGAATTTTACCTGGTAATTGAAAAAGAGCCAAACTTGCAACCCGGGTATGTCTACATCTTACAAGACAATGGCCAGACATATCTCAAAGCAAAAGATGTTAAATGTGATATCTTAAAATCGATTCGAAAAGTAAAGCTCAAAGACCTCGAAAGTTACGTAGAGTCATATTATTATTTTTTTTTCAATGCTACAGTGAGAATAAAAGGTCCTGCTGTTGAATTAGGGTTAGGTCAAGCAAATCACCTAACTATGCTAAACAGTTTTTTCGCCGATATTGTCTTTTCTCTCAAATGTGTAGAATGGCCTGAATCAGTCTCTAACTGGTTACAGAGATCAAATAGGAATTGGCCGCAACGCAGTGATGTTTCACGTATTGCACAAATGGGTTGTCATTTAGTACCAAAATCTCAACCTGGAGACAAAAAAGGTTTGACCTGGAGAATTTCATTTTCCAATGCTGAAGTGGAGTTGTCTAAGCTTGTTCCACCCATGGCTAGAGTATGTTATATTGGGTTAAAAATTATTGCAAAAGATTACTTATCAATTGTTTGTAACCGCCTTACCTCTTATCATTTGAAAAGTATTCTGTTTTTTACACTTGAAAAAAGTGAAATAGAATTTTGGTTGCATCAAGAAAACCTTGAAAAAGGTTTCATCTTTTATTAGCCAATCTGTCAAATGCAGTAGAAACAAAATGCTGCCCACATTACTGGTTAAATCAGGTTAATTTATTCGAAGAATTTACAAGCAAACACGTGCACAAGTTGTTAAACTGTTTGCGTAAAATTAAAGTTAGTCCAGAAAGTTATATCGAACCTGTTCTAAAAGAACATCCCATATTTGCGGAAGGAACTCCAATCATATCACAGCAACCACAAAAAAGAAACTATGGTACGTATTGTCTTGGCAATACTTGTGACAATGGCAATATTTGTACTGCCGAATGTACCCCGATTGTAGAATAAAGACTTTCAGATAGACTAAACTACTACCTAAACGATCCCATTCTTCTTCTTAATAACCGATTAAGAAGATACCTTTACTCAGCAGCCGCAAAACTGAGCACAAAAAGCATTAACTTTTTAATTGCTTAATGTTTGATGATGGATCTCTAAAGACCATACTTTTAGTTAATAAGAATTACAACTTTTAGTCCTCTATCATGATGCTCTGACTAGGGATATATCTGATCATACTTAATATGTACTATATACAGAGGTATACACAGTGACGTCATGTTTTCATTAGCCTGTGATGCCTAAAGACTTCTATAACACACATTTTAATCAAGCAAAATCTTAAAAATGATCATCTATCATTCGTCGCAACATCTTAAACATCTTTTACCGTGGCGGATCCAGCCCTAGTCAGAGCAAGACCATGAAGTATAAATACTTTTAATTCTTAATAACTTTATGTATGAAGCTGGGTCTTTAGAGACCCAGCTTCATACATAAAGTAATTAAAATTAATGACTTTGAGTCTTCATTGGATTGCTGTGACTAGGTAAAAACATGTTCTGAGTCCGCCTCTGTTTTAGACGTCAAACTGCATGAAAATTGGTGTTATCCGTTAACGATTTCAACATTGAAGAAATTGGAGTTTTATTCCAGATTTCTCCAAGAGGCGTAATGAAATCCATAAAGAAAAACATACATTTTTGTGCAGTTTTACTTTGGTCGCGTGGGCTAGAGAGGTTAATCCGTGAAATGAGTTAATTAAATTTCACCTCATTGAAAGCATAATGAATATCAGAGGCAGATTCAGAACTTGCTTTATACAAGCCAAAACAATGAAATGAAGAACAAAAGTCATTAATGTGTAACAATTTTAACAAATCGTCATTAGCCTCGTCATTAGCCTCTTAAAGGCTAACGACTTTTGGTTAGGGTTCGTCTCAAAAATTCGTTTAAATTCGCTTCACAATTCACTTTATTCCTATAAATTTTTATCTCAGATGAAGTGTTATTGTGCTTTGTACGCACAATAACACTTCATCTAAGGTAAAAATGAAGCGAAATGTGAATCGAATTAAGCAAATTTTTGAGACATATCCTTAACTATTACATGGTAATTAGCGTTTTTTTTTTATCTTGGTGCTCTGACTAAGGCTGGGTCTGCCTCTGAATATGTAATAGTAAAACTGTAGACGCACAGTTAGGGAACATCCACAGAATTCGTGTTAATAGTCATACTGAAGAAGTCCCATTGTGCACAGCGACACTTCTTCTATAATGAAATCTGTACTATTTGCAAGACGAATGTTGTGAACTCAAAAGTTCAATCGTTAAATTTATATTTGATGAATTAGGTAAACTATATTCATATCCTATTTGCATTCCTATTACGTACGATTATATGACCCTTAGAAGTAATCAGTACCAGATTTTCTCTAAATATCAAATAATTATATGTAATCCTAATTTGATTACACCTATTTTCATGCAGAGATGTGAACTCACCAACTTAATACTGTCATAGAAAGTTCTCGTTTAATAAATCGTATTATTTCCGTTTGAAAAAGGGTTCTGTGTGTACACTGACACTTCTAATTCGATGAAAATGTTGTAATCTTCTGATTACATCGATTTTGATCCGATTTATGTGAATATAATCAACATCTACCTACATTCTTATTGACTGATAATGACAGAATTAACACCGGAAACATACGTCTCCCAACTTAAATTATCACATCATCGTCTATGATATATTTTATTTTATGTAGCTAATCCAACACATTTCATCTTTCAACGTAAAAAATCAAGATGATAGATTCAATATTATATTAGAATTAGTGAGGATCGAACTCACACCAACTTCACCCTACTGGCTGTAGATAGATACAGATTACAAGTTATGTTGAATCCCATATATCTTATCGAACAAAACTTTGTCCGACAAAATTGACGAATATTTCGCAAGGTGACGAAAATTATGTCCGACGAAAAATTTAGTCCAAATCTAAATTTTTGAAATAGGCCGTATTTTTTGTTTTCATTGGAAAACTAGGGCCTTTTGGTTTTTACTTATAACGATATTAGAATTTTAAAAATTCCCTTAGGTATTATTACCAACAGGGACAAAACATCATGCTCTGAAAGCTCTAAATATCCATAATAACGACTTTTAGCTGTTTTTTTGTTTAAATGAAAATTCAAAAATGTACTATATTATTCGTAGGACAAAATTATTCGTCAGACAAAAGTGACGAAATTTTGGAAGGTGACGAAAATTTGTCCGACGAAAAATTTAGTGCGACGAAAATGTTGTCCGACAAAGTTTTGTCCGAATAGGTAAGTGGAAACCCCGGGTCAAGTGGAACTTTCGCTAATTGGAATCATTTTCGCCGGCCCCTTCAGGATTCCAATTATAGGGATTTATCTGCAATTACTTGACATGTAGAGAAAATCAGTTACAAGTAATTTCTTCATGTCAAACAATTATATATTGTTTGAAACCAGTGTCGGATCCGGCCCTAGTCAGAGCATAACGATGAAGCACAATTATTTTTAATTCTTTATGACTTTATGTCTTTATGACTTTATGAATGACATACTTAAAGTAATTGTAATTAATAACTTTGAGTATCCCGGTTACTGCTGTGACTAAGTAATAGCATGTTCTGAGTCTGCCTCTGGAAATTCAGTGACGGAGTACCAAGATGGAATAAAAGCTCACCAACTAGATAAACTATTAATATTAAACAGACTTACTACTATTTATTAGATCATTAAAAGAAAGTTTTTTTGGTCTCCATTTTACTGTTTTGATTAGGTAAATGCGTGTGTTCTGGATCTGCTTACAGAACAGGATATTCTCTCAAGTTTCATGCTTCAAAGCTGGTATAAAAACGCACCGGCATGGATAGAAAATAGAAGAAGATAAGATACAAAAGTTAAAAACGATGATAAGAAACTGAGTCAGAGATAGAACATGATGTTACCAATAGTAAAATTCATTAATTCATACACGGTGATCAGTGGCGGATCCAGAGCTTGAAAATAGTAGGCAAGTACCTACGAAGAAGTGTAAAACGATTAAAATTTCTTAGAAGTCATTGACTTTTAATTATTTAATGGTTGGTGATGGTCTCTAAAGTCTCTTCACCATACATAAATGTTGTTAAGAATTAAAACGTCTAGTTCTCCATCGTGATGTCCTGACAAGATCACTGCAAATTCGCCCATAATTTTTGCGTTATAATATAAAATATTAATTTATCCAATAATATAACCTGGCTATTCTCCGTTGAAAAACCCCAAAAAACCTAAGGTTATCTTGTACCTTTTGACCGAGACCAGAAGTTTGTTTAATTGGATCATAAGTTTTATCCACCACATATTCGAGGGGATTCCCTTAACCATCTATCAAGCTAAAAGTTTGTGTATTAATTAACATTTCAAACAGTCAACATCAAACCTCAAACAAAACCTTTATAAATTCTGAGAAAACAGTTGTCAGTCATGTGATTTAGTCAACTCTGATCCACAAAATAGTTAAAAAACAGAAACACTTTTCCGATTTACAGATTTACTGTTATGTACACGCTGGAAATTAAAACTAGTTTAGTGTGAAAAACACTGGAGCGACCGCCTCTTTTGTTTTCTATGCAGAATCACGCTTAACGCTTGACCTTCAGAGTGTGCAATCTTTCCTCGATTTTCCGTACGACGCACCCAAATAGGCTAACCTAAAGACTAATCTCGTCAGACTTATTTGCGAGAGCTGACAGGGGCGCTGATGGCGAAGCCTGTCTCGCTTGAAAAAGGAAAATGAACGTTTTAACCCTTAAAGTGTAACAAAATGGTCACACAAGCTTTAACAATCCTGAAGCAAAATGCTTCAGCATAGTTAAAGAATGTATGTCCATGTAAATTGAGACTAAACATTAAATATCAGCCAATTACCGTTCAATGTCGTCAAATTCAGCCAATAAATAAACGTTATCTATACACATTAATGCGATAAGTAAATTCGTAAGTAAAGTATTTTATATAAAGCATTTGATTATTCCAGGTGGTTTTATTGCTTTGAAACGATGAGTTTATTGAACCATAATTTTTTTAATTATTGTACATGCTCAAAGTGCTTTATTTTCGAACCTACTTCTTCTATACCATAATTGTTTACTTTACTCTTCATTGCGTACTGTTAGTATGTAAAAACAAATGCGTTTTATTTTAATTACATAACTCACTCAGTACCAAATCAATCAAATTATTATTTGAGTATTGCTACTTCCCCAACGGGAACGAGACGTCTTTGAGACGTCTCAAATTGGTCCTTTATTGGTCGTATGGTCGTGGGACCATTTTAAGACGTCTCAGGAGATGTCTTTAAGACATCTGCGACCATGTTGAGATGTCGTGATGGATGTCTCGAAAAAGACGTCTTTTCTCGGACCATCTTGGGATGTCGTGAAGGATGACTCAAAAAAGACGTCTTTTCTTGGACCATTTTGGGATGTCCTGAGAGATGTCTCGAAAAAGACGTCTTTTCTAGGACCATATTGGGATGTCGTGAACGATGTCTCGAGAAATACGTCTTTTCTTGGTCTAGTTTAGGATGTCGTGACAGGATGTTTCGAAAAAGACGTCTTTTCCGGGACCATATTGGGATGCTGTGAGAGATGTCTCGAAAAGACGTCTTTTGTGGGACGATAGCGTGAGAGATATGTTAAAAACTGGGTCTTTTTCTGGGACCACGAGGGGATGACTTCGGTCATGTGTTAATAACGACTTCTTTTCTGATATTATTCATAAAAGTAGTCGGAGATCTCTGGTAGAATAAACGGTTTTACTTAAGCTGTGGTTTTCATGACTGTTTTTTCTTAGAGTTTTCTGAACGTGAACGTGAGTCATACTACCGCATCGGCATGTGCCATCTGACTTCTTTCCTTCCTCAGAGGAAATTGTATTGGTTTTTACAAATATTTTGCTTTCAATACTTTCTCATAACACATGTGCATTTGAAATCTCTGATCTATCAAAATACAGCAAGTTACGTTTTTCTAATGAAATAATTAGCTTGCCTAAGCTCGTAAAAAATATCATGAAGAAGGGATGGTTATATTATCGATGGCTTGTAAAGTTTTAAACACTATTCAACATGGGGGGGGGGTCAATATGGCCCGCGGTAATTTCGATTTTGAATAACTTTTGATTGGTTTGTGCAAATTAGCTGAAATTTTGTGACTTTTCCTAAAATTTACTTAGGTTTCCAAAAATTGCAAAAAAGTAATTTTCACGCCCCATTCTCACAGGTGCCAGCATCTTTTGACTAGGGCGTAAGAATTTTAAAAATGGACTTTTCATTATCGTTCGTGTCATTTTATTGATAAAGTTGGTAATTCCGAATATTGAGAATATATTGCACTAATTCGGTTTCCAGTCATTATGGGTTAATTTACAGACCAGGAATGCTAATTCCCAGACCAGATATTTGATTTTATAGACCAGATATATTGAGGAGTGAAATGTGCAGAATTGCATTATTCAGAGTTATGTAGAGACACATATTACTGTTTAGGGACATAAAGAGACGTATTTATCCATAAAGTACACAAAAATATTATATTATACATCGATTGCAAACGGAAATATCCTTAAATTTATCCAAAAATTTCGGTAAAATTTATCAATTAACAAATTCTCCTAACATTACTTATATTTTTAAATGACCATATTTGGGCATTTTAGCGATTCAGGATAAAGGTTATGTTTAGAAATTTCAAAGAAACATAAAGTATACCAACAATATTTGATATATAAATACATACGTAAATATCAAATTTTGAGTCAACGTGACTAACTTAGAGTTATATAACAAGAAGTAATGACGTCATCATGCATCATAAACGTAAAATATTTATTGCAGAGAGGTCAATGATCATTTGTACCAAATCTGGGTTCATAAGACTGAATGGTTCTAGAGATAAACATAAAAATCTAACCGCGGGCCAATTTGACCGCCCCCCCCCCCCCATCCATACAAAGGTCAAAAAAGCCCATGTTGAATAGGGTTAATGTATTTTAATTTTACAAATCTTATCCTCGATCGTTCTATTTCACTTCAAAGGAATTTGTCTTTTTGCATACTTTTATATGCACGAAAATCATTCTCATGTAGTAAAAATATCGGACGTACTAAAACAGTGACTACCTAGGACTACCCCCGGGCTACCCTTGGAACACCCAAGGAATACCCCGGAGTACCCTAGGAACACCCTATATATAAAAAATATTATTAAAAATATCTATAAAAATCTAATTTAGGAGAGAAAGTACTCCCCGATTTGGGAATAAGACCCCAAAACCCAAATATGAGATGGCGATTCCCTAGGTCACGGATTTCTGGCTCATCAAAATCACGGGAAAGAAAAGATTTACCGCTGGGTTTGGACGAACCATATTGGTTCTTTTTATCGACTTCAAACCGTCACTTAGTCACTGGAGCCCACATGTGCAAAATGGCTGTTAAAGTTGGGTTAGCTGTTTGTTATTATGAAGTTATGTAAATCAATTTACGAATAAAACAATAATAAAACCGGATACATAAATAATCATAGTAATACCTTAAAAATTGAAAAATTTAAATGGAAGATATGATTAATATAACAGACAGAAAAATCTTTGATCTTTATTCGCCATCATTCAACATAATTTATAAATAACTATTATCACACCAATTATTATTCTTTATTACTTTATAATTGCTTCTAGATATATGAACGTTTTTGTAACATTCTGTCAATCAGTTTAGCTGACGAGCGTAAGAACACGAAACTCAGAGTACTAAATAAAATGTCTTATTATTTTTTTACTCATCCTCTTATAAATAACTATTATAAACTAATATTTTAAAGATACTGATTAATATTTGCGCAATTTGCAATGTTTAACAGTATCCTTTAAAATTTAAATAATTAATGAGTTGAATTTTTTTTTTAGTAGAACATTGTTGTTGCTTTAAAAATCAAAAAGTCGCGTGATCAACACATACCAACTGTGTATTTTGTCGAACAGTTTTCAGTTGGAGCTGGCGGGACCGCAACCATATTACATTCCAAGTCCGCCATTCTCCATTTTACCTGACACTATGAGAACTGGTAAGGCGAGGCAAAATCGGCTCAACATCCCCAACTGACTGTAACAAATGTTATAACGCACACACTCACACACGCACACATGCACACACGGAGCCCTAAGGAGTACATCTCTCTTCTAGAGCGAGATGTAACAATGCTACACCCTGTTCTAATGTTTCTTAAAAACCCTACTTACGCTTAAAAAAGACAAGAAGCGCTGGGAACTTGTTCGATGTTTGCCACTGATAGAGTTTGACATAATCAGAGTGGCGAATTGTGTGATGATTCCCTTCTTTCGTCTTCCGTAGCATTATCCAAAAGTAGAAGGGTCCCAGAGTAGTCTGGGGTGTTCACAGAGTAGTCCGGGTTGTTCCAAGAGTAGTCCGGGGTAGTCCTAGGTAGTCACTGTTTTAGTACGTACGTGAAAATATGTACCAGAGCTGTATTTGAATTTTGTAGACTAATAAATTTAATGGAGCTTGTTTTTTATATTATGAGTATGAAGATAAAAAATTTGGAATTGTTTTACATTGGAAGTAAATATTGTAAAAAATACTTATATAAAAGCTTTCATGAGATTTAGATAGACCGTTGAAGTTGCTCATGTGGTATACTTTCAAGACATCAATTTTAGTATTATCTAGAGAACTCACATAAATATCCAATCATACGTTGATTGCAGTTAATTCCCCAGAACTTAGTCTCTGTGCTAATAATCCAGACAAATATGTGTCATCTTATCGCAACATCTTATCGGGAACTCGTAGAGACGTCTCAATTACAAATCTCGCGACGTCTTAGAGTCGTCCCAATTATTAATCTTGGGACGTCTTAGAGACGTCTCAATTATTAATCTCGCGACGTCTTAGAGACGTCTTACTAAGACGTCGTAGAGACGTCCTTTCGAGACGGCTAAAAGATTTCCGCATCTGATCAATTTTAGGACGTCTTAGGGACGTCTCGGTGAGACGTCTTAAAGATGTCGTTCAGACGTCTTTGTGCCCACTGGGCTTGTAACCAAAAGTAAACAATGATTCGTAATCACTTACATTATCGGTACTGAATGAACTAAATCTAACTAAATTGAGTAAAATATGGTTAGTATGCATGTTTTTATTCCGAAGCCAAGAATGAAGATATTTCATACGATGAGAGATTGTTGTTGTTTTTTGTGCGATGTTTTCTGTTTAAAATTTATAAAGTAAACATAGTTTTCCTAAAAGTTTTTGAATATCGATCATGAATTCAAGGTATGTGTATTGATACATGATAACTGTTTGTGTCTTTTAAAAGTATCCAATTTTGAGTAAGTTTTTCGCCTTTTGTGCTGTTCATCATCAAACATCATTCCTTATTACAAACTGTTTTTTTTTTGATAAATCACAACATTTTTCTCTCCTTTAACGTTTTTAAATTCGTATTTGACAAAATCTTGAATCTCGTGGGGTATGTTGGATCAGACAGACGGTGGACGAAATCTCTACTGTATTCTCACGGTATAATGGAGAAAGTCAAGTCCAGTGACTTTCAACGACATTACCTCCACCATGTCAGTTATCGCCGTCATGCCCTTTACATATTCCGTACAACGACAGTGATAAAACATGGAATCACAGGCGCAAGCGCATATTTTATTCCACTAGCCGGAGTAACGGCCTTCAGGCGGTCGATAAATAATAGTTATTATTAGTTAACAAATGATGATTCGCCATAAGATGGCCAATCATCATTTGTTAAACTATTAAAAAATTGATCACGATTGTTACTATTTCAAAACTATATTACGAAGGGAATTCCGAATTGGCCACTTTTAACCCTATTAAGTCTGTGTATTTAGGGGCTGTTCAGGACTAGGGAAGTGGGGAGGTGGAAGGTCCTCCACCCAAACAAGATTGCATTCTTTTGTGGTACTTTTTTTTGTTTTTTTTTGGATTTTACTTTCACCTAGAATAATTGCGCCTCGAGATGGATTCGAACCACCAACTGCTCTCATGCGGTGCCAGAGGTTAAGGGAGAGTTGATGCGAATTACTTCTCCAACACGTCCAAACACGCTCTGACATCGAACTGATAGCTCAGTTGGTAGAGCAATGGGACGGTAACCCAGTGGTCACCGATTCAAATCCGATTCAATCCGTAATAATTCCTTGTGACTTGAAATTGTCCAACAAATGTGTATAATATATACTCTACATTTCGTAATGCTGATGAAGACTTGTGTCGAAATGTGGAAATGGCTGAGGAATTCACGGGACTAGGTAACCCTAAAACAGAAATAAAAACCGCTAGATCCTACTTCGTTCTCTAATAACATGATAAGCGTTGGAGATGGATGAGCCCTGTGTCACCTGGAATAGTTGCGCCTCGAGATGGAATCGAACCATTTTATTTTTATTTATTTATTTTTTCTTTTCTTTATTCTTTATTTATAGTTGGAAAAGGAAATAGTTACAAAGTACTAATGAAGTCCAACTGATGCAAAAATTAAAAT
>JAUCNQ010050894.1:0-12942 GCA_032352715.1 Bougainvillia muscus | reverse complement strand
CCCCCCCCCCCCCCCCCCCCCCCCCCCCCCCCCCGCGGAATCGTCTGAGGTAAAAATAAAGCGATTTGTGAAGCTAATTTTAGCGCCTTTTTGAGGTTAAAACCTAAGAACACCCTAGAACCAAAGGTTCTTTCATTGCAGAAGAAATGACATGGTCTTTTAAAGGTTTCACAATATAACCCAGAACCGAATCTATCCCTAGTCAGAGCAACACGAGGAAGAGCTAAACGTTGTAATTCTTAATAGCCTTCTGTATGATGATGATTCTAAGAGACCCATCTTCACACAGAAAGCTAGTAGAATTAATCATATTGAATCTCCATTTCAGTGCTGTGACTAGGTAAAACCGTGTCCTGAGTCCGCCTCTGAAACGTTTAAATTAAGGTTGTTTGACAGCATTACAAATGACATGGTCTCTTAACGGTTTTATCGTATAACCAGAAGAAACCTGGAGTAAAATTGCAGATTTTATTAGGTAGTTTGATACAATTATTAACCGAGAACATAACTTTCAATATAATGTTTAGAACAGAGCTGGATTATTCGTACATCATGACTCGGACTTAATTACGATAAAATATTTATTAACCAATCAGATCAAAAGTTTAAAGTTTAGAGGTCTTTTTAGCTGTCATATTATAGGAGTTAACGAGACAACTAGCAGTAGAATAGAGACTCAGATATTTAATTCTGATTGCTGAATGCATTATGCTGGGTTTCCTGAACCATACATGATTTATAATTGAAACTGTGTTAAAATTCAATTTCTAGTTTTGCAACTCCGGCTGAATCTGACACTGAAATTATTATATTCATAATTTGGATGTATCATAGCACTTCTTTGAAGCTGAAAATAAAACAGTATATGAAACAAAATTCTGAAATCCTAAAACCTTCAATAATTCTTTTAGCAATTCATTATCCATTCACCAGTACCATAAAACTTTGGGTTGGTTTCAAATATCAAATCTTCAAGATGTTGTAGCCAATCAACTTCCATCAAAATTTCCAAGAAAACAATTAAGAGCGGTAACAATTATAGAGCCACCATTTACAATGATATCTTCACAGATCAAACCAGATGAAGAGTTTCAAACATGTGAAATAGGGAAACTTTGTCATTCCTTTGAAACTTTAGGAAACGAAACAACAAAGCAATGGCATTGTTGTTATGGACTTTGTATTGATTTATTGATTCTTTTGGAGCGTGATTTAGATGAAGAAACTGAACTTTATCTTGTAGAAGATGGTGTTTATGGCATTCTTGTTGATGGAGTTTTCAATGGAATGATAGGTGATTTAGTACAACAGAAAGCAGATATAGCAGTGGCACCTTTAACAATAAGTAAAAACAGAAGTTTGGTGGTGGATTTTGCAGAACCATTCGTGACAAGTGGTATGGACTTTCTAACAACTGTTTTAATAGAAAATTCAAATTTTTTAAATATTCAAATTTTTGAACCATTCTCAGCTGCGCTTTGGTGTTGTTTCTCTTTGGTGTTAGTTTTGTACGTTTTAGCCCAATACACTTGCGAAGTGTTATCTAAAAGATTGGATACACCACACCTTGTAAGAAAAATTGTCATGTTAGGTGAACAAATATATTATTTCTTTGGACTGTCATTTGGACGTAGCTTTGGTGCAATATTACCTACAACTATCAGTGCACGGGTTCTTTCCTTGTTTTATTCATTCTTTGGACTATTGTTTATCACATCATACACTGCAGATATGGCTGCTATCAAAGCAAGTTATGTGGAAAAACTACCAATATCTGGTTTCAGAGATGAGAAGGTAAGAATCACTGGTGGTTTGTTTAGACCTTTAGTCAGATGGACAATAAATGGAATGGAATTTTAGAATTAAATTATATTAGCTAAACTACTAAATACACCTTTTTTTCCTTATAAGAACAAACTTTATAATAACATCTAAGCTCAAATTTTCCAAATATTAAGAATATCTTAAGAACAAACTGAAGCTGGTCCAATTTCAGTTGGCTCTTAAGATGATCTTAATTTTTGGGTTTGTAACTACAAGTAAAATATATCATTTAAACTCTGTTATACAAACGAAAAGAAAGAAAAAGACGGTTTAAACTGTTTAAAGTAAGAATATATTAAGATCAATTTGAAGCAGAAATTTGCAAAAATTTACGATCATTGAGCTTCAGCCGAAATCTTCTAGTTGTTACAAAAACAAAAAGTGTAGTTGCTAGACTTAAAACTATTTGTTGTACTATTACAAATAAATGAAATTCATAGATACAGAAGGAGTTCAGAGGCAGACTCTGAATACGGTTTTACCTAGTGGCTGCTCAAAGGGATAACTTTCTGTATAATGAAGGGTCTCTTAAGATTATCATCATACAGAAGACTATTAAGAATGAAAACTTTTAGCTCTTCCTCGTGTCGTTCTGACTAGGGCTGGATCCGCCGCTGGACGTGTTATTTTCATTTTCATAAAAAGTATGTACAAAAAAACTACATGACTATATGAAATTAGTGAGCGATCTAGAAAAATGTTTCGCAAAATTATACAAATACGATATAACTGATTTTATATAGATTACAAACCCAACATCAGAATTCAAATACGCTACTTGGGCCAATTCAATTATTACTGATATCTTTGGAAACAGTGAAAGTGCAACATGGAGAAATATGAACGTGTTTATGAAACCATATAATTTTAAAGATACTAAAAAAGCTGTGCAAGATGTCAAAGATGGGTTAGTATTTTAAATAATTCGTATGCAATATGGCATACTGGATCTGCTTCTTCTCTTGTTTATTACGCGGACATCGCTGAACTTGAGTATGGCATCAGGGTTTATCTGTCATTTTTGAATGCCGCTAAAGCCACCAATCCTTGGAGAGCATTATTCCTTTCGGTATAAATAGGCTAAGGATATGCTTATCACCAAACATTATGCTTGTGCAGTAGAAACGAAATATATTAGTCATATTTCGCTGAATTTTAATGCAAAATAAGTCAATATCCCTTTGCATAGGCGGACTCAGAACGCGCTTTTGCTTGGTCACAGTAGTAGAATGGTAACTCGAACTTATTAATTTTTAATTGCATTTGTATTCTTATGCGTCTCTAAAGACCCAGCATCATACAAAAAAGCTATTAAGAATTAAAACGATCAGTTCTTCATCGAGTTGCTCTGAACAGAGCCGGATCTTTGACTTTGTATGGTAACTATTTATGCTCATAGATTCCTTCATGCTGTATTGGCCGACACAATAATGTTGGAATATTACGCATCACAAGATGCGGGATGTACATTACGTTTAACGAACCAACCAATAGCAAATACTGGATACGGAATAGCAACAACAAAATCATCAAATTTAAATAAAAAAGTTTCAATGATTCTTCGAGAATATGATATGAATAATATTTTACAAGATTTAAAAGATAAATGGTTTCTGAAATCATGTTTTAAAAATGATAAACTAGAGAGTATGAATATAATAAGTTTTGGTGGATGTTTTGCTTTATTATTTACGGGAATAGCAATTGCTTTTTTAACTCTTTCTTTTGAGAAAGTTTGGGCACGAAGATAATGAGGGCGAAAATGAACTATATGTTTTATGTGCAAATACTACATGTAGGAGGGATTCAACTAACACTAAGTTTCCATGTAAAATTTGTTTTTACAAAGGAGACATTTTTTTTGAAATGAAATTTATTGGAATTTGAAATTATTATTCTTCTTGTTAACCCTTTAAACTTTTTTAAAATTGTTAAAGAGTGTTTTCGGGGGTGTTCTGGGGTTAGTGTGTGATCCTGTTAGTGTGTGATCCTATTAGTGGTGCCCCTACTGTGTGTGTCCATTGTAATTTGATTTATTGTATTTTGATCCATTGTATTTGATCCATTATAAAATAGACTAACAGTTCCCGAAACTGGATACGAACTCTCACCATTCGAAGAATTTACCTTTGAGCAGCCAGATTACAGGTGTTAATTTTTTAGTATGGATTGGGTAACATGAATATAAGTTCCCGAGACTGGATATGAACTTACACCATTCTAAGAATTTACCTCTGAGTAGCCAGATAACAGGTGTCCGCCGCTACACCAGGTATAAACTAGACCCTATACCTTAAGCATAGCCGATGAAAACCTGATCACACACTAATTGTTAGCTAGATAAACTCCTGTATACTGGTATATTGTATAATCTGCTCATCAAGGACTATCTCTACTGGTACCTTTAGCTCTACTCGCATCATTTGTAGTTTAGCAGGTGTGTAAATATTCTGCTAATAAGTTCCGAAGGTATATGATTAGTCCTGCACTTTCTTGGAAATATAACGGAACAAAAAGGAATCTATACCTATAAACTCTACCACATCTTGAGTGAAACCTGAAAAACAATTTCGAAACTGGAAAATAGGAATAGTCAATGTTTTGACAACATTAGATGAGCTTTTCTATTTGAACAGAGGCAGACTCATAACTGGCTTTTACCTAGTCACAGCAATGAAATGGACGATTCAAATCATACTCACAGTCATTATTTCTAATGGCTTTCTGTATGATAATGGGTCTCTTAGACCCATTATCATACAGAAGACTATTAAGAATTAAAACTTTTAGTTCGTCCTTGTGTTGCTCTGACTAGGGCTGGAACCGCCACTGTTGAATGTCTACGTCAATGTACCAGGGCGAACTTGGATATATGATGTTTCCGCCAGATGAGACGTTTAGGCAAAGGCGCTGTAAAAATTGGTATTACAGTTGATAATAAAACTACGGAGTGGGAGGTATATTGGAGTTCATATAAACGGGATAGGCAATGTGGCGTTGAGATTGGCATGCGGGTAAATAAAAGTGTAACTCATAAAAATTTAGAACAGATCTATCCGTGACTTGTGTGGATTGAGTGTATATGCTATGACATCAAACCTCGCATACGATACGACATACGATTATCACTTTTTAAAAAGATTTAAGTCATCATTTTGCTTGTGCTAAGAAAAGACAGGTAATACCTTGTGGTGGCATGAACGCAACAGCAGAATTCTGTAAGAGATTTGTGTGGGAAAAAGCCAGAGTGTGCAGAGGCTAACAATATCCGAAACCGTTTTGCCAACTGCCTCATTATTTACCCTATTCGGGCAGGGGGGGTACAAAGTACCACAAACGTGAACTTTTCCCTATAACTTTTGTTCTGTACAGTAGTAAGGGATGCCATTTGAATTTTTAATAATTATCTATTGGCTACACAATGATAAAAAAAAATCTGAAATTAGTTTCGCCTTTTAGCGCCCAGACCCCTATTTTTGAATGTAATGCACATATTTTATGCCAAACAGTAGTTGAAACGATGACGTCAGAATGACAGACTTGTGATGTTGTACCACTGTGCTAAATTTTACGACGTAAGTATAAAGTTAACATCTTATTTCAGGGTGTGGTACTTTGTACCCCCACCCCCGGTACATTTGAGAACAAAAAACCCGGTATAAATAGGATTAAGGAATTATCTTTGACAAATTCTATGTTCATACACAAAGATAAATCTGGTATTCTAATGCAAGTAACTGTGCAAAATCAATAGATTATATGGCGCAAGGCAAGTGGCTATCGCATTACATCTTAGACTGCAGAGTACGCACCTCTTTCGCTTTCGGTAATAGTCATCATTGGATTTTAGTGTGTAGGAGACGGAAGACGGAAACCTGATTGTAAGAAGTTCATTAAGCGTATAAAAAGTAACCTGAAATGTCATCTGTGATCTTTAAAACTGGAATATCTGAGAAGTAACTTCGTATCTAGTGAAACATCTTGAAACAGGCATATGGGACAAAGACCCCGTCTTTTGAAAGAACTTTGCAAGAAGCGGGAGTCCACCCATCCACTCCATTCTTCATAGAAATTTGTCAAAGGAGATTCAAAGTCGTTTCGATAAATTAAGAAGCCGATACTATCAAAACGAAGCAGCTGTAGCCAGAAACCTTGGAAAAATCTATAGGCTCAGCAAGAATAACATGTTTAATAATAATCCAAGTGATGTAGTATTCATTTTGTCATCATCAGGCATCAAGGATTCGAAAGATAAATGATTTCTAAGGTCGTGTTTTAAAACTGATGAACTAAGGAGTTTGAATATAATAAGTTTTGGTGGATGTTTCGCTTTATTATTTACAGGAAAACGCATAATTCTTTTAACTCTTTCTTATGAGAAAGTTTGGACATGCAGATAATGGGAAGAAAGATGAACTACTAAGGATATGACTACATATACCATATGTAAAGATTGATTTTACCAACGGATAGATCAGATAAAAATTAATAAAAATCAGTCTCTATGCAAAATTTATAATTAAAAGGAACCATTTCTTCTGCGATCTGTTAACCATTTAATGCCAAATGTCTTTTAAACGGTCATACACACTTAGACAATCTTGAAACATTTTGCTTCAGGATTGTTTGAAGTGCGTTTACCTGTTTTGTTACCACCAAGCACGAAGGAGTTAAATGGTTTCTTAAGTCATGTTTTAAAAATGATGAACTAGAGAGTATGAATTTAATAAGATATGGTGGATGTATCGCTTTATTATTTTCAGGAACAGGCATAGCAGTTTTAACTAGTTCCTTCGAAATAAATTGGACATGCAGATAATGGGAAGCAAATTAATAATACAATAATAATAATACAATTATATAAAGAGTGATTTAATTAATGCGAAGATTAGATCAAACTTAAATCACGAAGGAGGTTTTTATGCAAAATTTATCTTTATAGTTTTTTCTTATGATTATGATTTTTTTGTTAGCCCTATAATGACTAATGGCTATCTAATGATCATACACACTTTAACAATCCTGAAGCATTTTGATTCAGGATTGTTAATTAAAGCGTATTTGACAAGTTTGTTACCATTAGGCCTCCAGTCAAAGCATTACGATGTAGCAAAATATTTTTAATTCTTAATAACTTTATGTATGACAATGGGTCTTTAGAGACCCATTGTCGTACATAAAGTAATTAAAATTAATGGCTTTGGGAATCCCTCTTACTGCTGTTACTTAGTAAAAGAATGATCTGAACCGCCTCTGCTTTGGTGGATGTTACGCTTTATTATTTACAGAAGTAGGCATAGCTTTTTAACTCTTTCTGTGGAGAGGATTTGGGAGCGTAAATAATAGGGGAAAATTGAACTATATAAAGTACATTTATATGTAAGGAGTGTAAGCCTTCTTGTTGAATTGCATTCGATCCTCAAATGCAATTTAACAAGAAGGCTTACACTTTGAACCTCTTGGTCATTACTAGTTGACCTATGGGAGGATCACTACATGCTACAAATTATTTAGCTAGTGGATACATAAATCAAACTGCAACTGTTAAATATTGAATGAATGTTTCTCCATATATTACATTTGTAACTGCTCGACAATGGTAACTGCTTCGTATGGAAATTCTTTGACCATACTTAGTATGCGCTGAGAGACTTAAAATGGTATGATATGCGATATGGTGCTTATGAAATCCTACATAGCTTATTCTGGATCCGCCTCTGACATGAGAAATATTTTTTGGCGCATAATATAAAAAAGCTCTCTGATAGAAAATCTGAAATGATATTTGCAAATCTTATATAGATGTCGTATTGTGAAAAGTGTAGCATCCAATGGACGTTTATTGTTTAAGGTGATAATAATAATAACTTTGATATTAAGCAATAGCCAACACCATAAATAATAAACGTCCATTGTATGCTAGAAATTTTCACTGTGCGACTTCTATATAAGATTTACAAATATTAATTCAGATTTTCTATCAGAGTACTTTTAATGAATTCCATAATTTTAGAAATGGCATAACATTTAAAGAAATATCCCCTCTCAGATATGCCTCAGATATCCATCTCCCTCTCCTATTACAATGGAAGATTCCTTATCCCAGTGATGGATCTAGCCCTAGTTGCAACAGTACGATATTGAGAACTGGATCCGCCACTGCACTTGGAAAGCTACAATTAATCAATCCAATCAGAACATAAAAATCTTCAATCTCGAACCCAGCGCCATTTATCTCTTTTTGATTCTTGTGAAAATTTTTGTGGAGTACAATATTGTTTATTTTACTTCACACACTGCATAAAAAATCATGTTTTACGTTAAGGATTTTATCAATCAACCTACTGAAATCTGGAGTAAAATTTTTTTCAGCAGGTTAGTTCATAAAATCGTTAAAGGATAACATAACCTTTCATGCAGTGACAGTCACAAGAAACAAATAGTCACGTGACTCAGGCCTTTCCCATTGTTTCAGCGGTAGATGTTGAATAAGTAGGTACGGCCCTAGCAAACATTCATATATAATAACAAATGGCCGTTGCGCCTGACGGTTTTTTTGTCGCTAATGACTTGGATGCTATTTTGGATTTCATTTGAGGAGAATGAATATTTTGTGCTAGAGATTAATAGTGTTATTGATGAGTTAACTGTTGAACCAACTACAACTGGATATTAGTGTGAATTTTGTGGAAAAGTCTGCAAAAGTCAACGAGGTTTTTACCAGACACAAAAATATCACACACCGTCAGGAAAATAATTAATTATCTACTACATCTACTACAGCACTACATAAGAAAACTGCGGAGGAGATTCTTCATCCATTCTATTTAAAGAAATTCAAAAATGACAGTGCTCAAATGTTAGCCAATGAAGAAGTAGATGTAAAACTCGTCAAGAAATCATTAACTTTCAAGAAGTAAAACTTGATGATGCTAGGGAAACCTTTGAGTTTGTATGTCACATTATTTTTGAATTTAAAGGTAATGCTTTAACAGTTTTATCCCAAGTTTTTTAAATGTGTCTCTGAAGAAGTAGTGTTCAAAAACTTAACCAAAAGTATTTCAACATTGCTATTGGCTGTCTGTGAAATAGCAAATCATGTCTTGGCTCACCTCACAAATTTTAAAGTTAAAGAACACAATGATGAATTTACTTTACCATCCTTCACTAAAAAAAAAAGGTGCATTAGAAAAGACCAAAGTGAGAATGTTTTTAGTAAAATGTATAGGCGGTTACGTCGTTCAAAATCCACTAAAAGTCCGCGTGGGATTCAAAGTTTACACATTCCACTTGCTAGAAAATCTACTTCAAATGATAAAACTGGTGAAACTGATTACTTTATCAACGCTCAGAACATGCTTATACCTAGCCATGGCCGTCTATTGGAGACTCAAAGTCATTAATTTTATGTTATTAAGAATTAAAAAGAATTACACTCCATCGTATTGCTGTGACTAGGACTGCATCCGCCACTGAGAATCGAGGTGGACTAGAAATCTTTAGGCATGTTGAAAGTATTTTTCGTCAATCAACCACCCACTCATCATTCCGTAATATTGATAGCAAAAAAATGGTTTCTGAGTTGCTAACCAAGCAAAGTGTTTTGGGAAATTTTAAAACACTTAAAAACAACTGTTATGATAAGTCGGCAAGGAATAGGAACTAAATTTATTAGATCACGTAATTACACTTTACGTTCGAGTACGTACATTTTCTATGGTCGAAAGCAGCCAGTGGTAGCTGTTCGTCAAAAAAGGTGTTCGTCAGTCACTTTTTTCCTGTGAAATTGGACGTGTTCATCAATTTTACAGAAAATAGTTCTCCTGTGAAATTGAGCTGTTCATCATAGAATTATAATTTTTTCTATGAAATCAGAGGTGTTCGCTACTTCCATAGTCTCACCAGCTGGAAAAGTAGACGTGTTCGTCATTCTTCTAGGAAAAATAAAATAAGTTGTCCGTCAAAATAAGGGGTGTTCGTCAATTTTCTAGGAAAAATGAGCTGTTTGTCAAAAAAAAAAGATCTCCTAGGAAAAATGAGCTGTTCGTCAAAAAATATCGATCTCCTAGGAAAGAGACCTGTTCGTCAAAAAAAAATTAATGCTCCTGTCAATTTGATCTGTTCGGCAATATATGCAGAACAGATATGACTGTAGAGAAAAACATCGCTCCTGGCAATGTAGAACACCTATTTTGACGAACACCTCTCGTTGGCTGCTTCTTTATGGTAAAAGACAAACTTCAGTTACATAAAATTGTTTCAAGAAAAAAGAAATCACGATCACTTTGCACTGAAATAAAGAATTCATCTAGCAACCTTTAGCAAAGACAATAACTCAACGACGTCCCGGACAGTGCCAATAATCCGGTCCAAACAGCTATTTGAGAAGCTACAAATTATTATGAAATCATTAATAATGGCTAGCAGAGGCGGATTTAGAACATGCTATTACTTAGTCACAGCAGTAAGTGGAGTACTCAAAGTCATTAATTTTAATTATATTATGTATGTCGCTGGGTCTCTAAAGACCAAGCGTCATACATAATGTTATTAAGAATTAACAGTAATTATACACCATCGCAATGCTCTGACTAGGGCTAGATCCGCCACTGGATAGTTATCCTTTTAGTTTATTGAGAAATGTGTATGAAACATTCTATGTTTTATTTCTGAACCATTGTTTGAAAACATTTGGGTCTTAAAATAGACAAAAATTGTCCTTAATCCAAATGAAAGACATTATAAGAGGTTTTTTTTTTCTTTTCAGAGCACATTGCCTGCTAAAATTCTTATTACATGTCTACCGTTTTGGTTTAGACCTTTTTTCCAATAATGGTCACCCATACTTAAAAAATCCTGCAGTAAAAGCTTGAATAAATTCTAAAGTAAAGTGTGACCATTCTGGCTACGATTTTGCTTAGCCTTAAATACCTCAGCCAGAAGGAACCTCAAATGTCTTACATCTGAGACACCAAAGTCTTACAAAGACAACAAATTATGTCTTTCTAGTAACTGTGCAAGAGAGGACTCGTTATAACCAAAAACCGCTTTTATGCATCGCTTATGGACAGGGTCTATCCCATTACCGAGCTTTCTATTGCACAACATCCAAACAACAGCTCAGTTATTAAATGTCGACATGGCATAATCGTTACTAAAAAAAAGAGCATGTTCGCTATCAATAAAGTTACGCATTCTAGGCAGGCATTTCATCTTTTTGTTAGTAGCCTCGTGTAACTTGTTGATATGTTTATCAAAGTATACTTTGTTATCTGTATGAATTTCTAGGAGTTTAATCCTGTCAGTCGAGAATATTTTTGCAATCTGGAACTCCCCAAAAACATCAGCTGAAATTTTTGAGGATTATCCACTAATTGATTCCAGTGAAACCAATTAAGACATACTCCAAGATCACATTCAAGACAACTAACAATATATTCCAAGGAATTTGAACATTAAAACAATGTATTATCATCAGCAAAATTTCACTGAGGAAAAGAAATACATCATTTATAAAAATAATAAATACCAACGGACCAAGTACGAACCCTTGAGGTACCTCGAGAAGTATTTTAAAACAATAACTAAAGTAGATCCGACTTCAGTACGATGATATCTATTCAAAAGATAGCTTTTCAGTAGTTTAAGACTCTTGATACCAAACCCGTATGCTGCAAGTTTTGCCAGCAGTAAATCACGAGTCCGTCAGTATAGTGCCTATCTTTCCAGAGCTATCAAAACATGACTTCCACTTTTGAAGAAGCCTAAACAGAGCATGTTGTGTACTAAATCATTGCCGAAAGCTGCAAAAAATATCAGACAGGCGGCTCTCCATAAAACTAGTCTTGTGTTTTGTCAAAATTTTCTCAACAACGGTTGATAATGGCGTCGAAGCGAGCGGACATGTTGTTGATCGCTCTGCTTATTTTTTATTTTGCTTTACTTATTAAAAGGAGATCCTTTGTATCTATAGACACTACTGGTTTATGTTTTGAAGGAAATAATGATTTGGAAGAAGACAAGGAGAACTTCTTCATGTCTACTCTATGGGTAAACAAACGTGGTATTATTAGCTGGCGATGTACATCCTCGCCCGTGACCTGACATGGACTGTTTCATGAGACTTAGAGGAACAAAGTTTCGTCATCTTAACGTTCGAAATCTTTTCGTGAATCTTAATCATATTTTGGCTATTTTTAATCTACATCCTCAAATTGATATCTTTGGGCTTACAGAGACACATATAACAAAAGACACTCCTGCAGAAGTTTTTCAAATTCCGGGCTATAGTTTTACAAACAAACCTCGAGATAGTGTAAAAGGTGGAGGAGTTGGGATATACATTAGTGTCTCTCATTCTCTCACCGTCTCTCATTTCAACGTAGAGAGGATACGTCACAATCGCTCATTGATATAATCGCTACAAATATAAAAATGGAACAATTAGATCTACCGAAGTGTTTCCGTGCTCTTTTAGTGACCATGATTTAATTTGCTGTGTTCGCAAAAGTAATCACGGCTGCTTTCAACCACGCGAAGTCACATGTAGAGAGTTTAGTAAGTACAAACCTGCCGACATGAACACCGACTTATGCAATACTGACTGGAACCACGTGTATGTAACGAACAATGTTAATACAGCGTGGAACTATGTGTCATCGATTTTAAAAAGTGTATACGATAAACATGCTCCAGTTATTAAGAAAAAGGTTAAAGGGAAACCTGCACCGTAGTTGACGTCACACCTCAAATCTTTAATGAATGATCGAGATTCCTACGTAAATACCGGAAATCGAAATCGGACTATGATAAGCGTTGCCTATGAAACCTATGAAACCAAGTAAACATCAAGCTTCGTAAATCTGAAGCCGATCATCACAAAAAACCACTACGCGACAATGCAAATAATCCTGATAGTTTCTGGCAAGCCTTGAAAGCGATCTATCCATCGAAATAGTAAAAGTAAAATCGACTAATAAAAATTTTCGATCATATCTTAAATCGAACCACTCTAAATCTTTTTTTCTCAAGCCTACATCATTAACCGAAGTGAAAAGCGTATTGTTATCCTTGAATGCTAGTAAATCATCTGGACCTGACAGTATTCCCCCAAGGATA
>JAUCNQ010050783.1:0-12943 GCA_032352715.1 Bougainvillia muscus | reverse complement strand
CCCCCCCCCCCCCCCCCCCCCCCCCCCCCCCCCCCCCCCCCCCCCCCCCCCCCCGTTTATTAGGGACCTTAGAGTAAAGTACCAGACGTAACTATCAAACAGTTCAATAATTGAACGTAATCAGACAGTAGTCAAACGGCAATCAAACTGATTACATGATAACATAATCGAACACTAATCGAGAAGCATTATTGCGAGGTTCGATTAATGTTCGATTTATTTTAAAGTGTTCGATTAATGTTTGATTACCGTTTAATTACTTTTGATTGAATAAAACGGTTAAAAAATACTTCTAGGCACACTTTTTAATTATTATTGAAGATATAAATATTTATAAGAGTAACATTCGACTAAACACTTGTCAGCTATATAATCAAACGATAATCAAACTCTCATTAATTAAATTTTGGGTGTTTGTAATTTCGTGAATGGATAAAATCAATGTTATTTCGCACGTGTTAATTTTCACGAATTTTATCAACATTCACGAAATTTACAAAATTTGTGAAAATTAATACTCGCGAGTATTTATACCTTTAATGTATATTACTTTTGCAAATCGCTTCAAAATTGGCGAAATTGGTTTCTTTTCACGGAAAATTCTACTCTAAAAGTAAATTATTTTTCTGCAATGGAACCGCTAACTTATTTTCAAAATATTGGCTTTACTTTAAGAGTAGAAACTTTCGTGAGTAGAAACTTTTGCAAATTTCACGAAAATCGAAAAATTCGCGAAAGTAAAGCAACGCGAAAAATTCTAAATTGATCGATTCGCAAAAGTTTATACTAGCGAAATTTTCTACTCTTAAAGTAACTTTATAGCAGGTCGTCTAAATTTTAACTGAGGCTGGATACGTGCTTAGACCTTAGAGTAGACCTGGCTGAAAGAGTTTGCTGCTCTTGTTTTTATTTTAAGTGAAACCAGAACAAAAGCAAGTCATATCTGTTCACCATATGGCATATGACTTCTTAAATAACTAACACCTTAGCTTGAAGTTCCTTTCTGTTCTGTCATTTTCTTCAACCAGCCCAGGGCCACACAGGGTAGAGAAAGAGATTGAATTTGTTGACACACATTTGTTACTCGTTTATCCATGTTCAACTAGCCAGTTCAAACATTCGTCCTTAATTCTATCAGAAATTTGTGTAATATTATTGAGAAAACGAAAGCGAAACTCTCGAAATCAAATTTTCTGTTTGTGTTTGATTTTCCCGCTAATCCGCCATTTTTTTACTTCGAATTTTCATATGTCCCCCACGGCGAAAGACTAGTTCCCAGACCTGCGCGGTATGAAATCCGGTAATTGAAATCTGTGAGAATTCGAAAACATTCTCTATCATCGTAACTTTTTCAAGTCATTTTTTTTATGCATACAAACTATGCACAAAAGCAGGGTTCCCACAAAAAAATTCTATGCCAAATTCCAGGACTTTCCAGGACGTTTTTTCACTTTTTCCAGGACTCTTACACTCTAATTTCCAGGACTATTCCAGGACATTTTTAGGAATTCCAGGACTTTCGAGGACTTTTTGAGACACCCGAATTATGTGAAGAGAAAAACTGAATTGAATCAGTAAATACTTGAAAGTATTAGTGTATGCACGTGCCTTCTGGTGTTACCAAGGTAGAATGAACACAAATCAACCTGTAAAATACATTAGAAGGAAAAATACAAACACCTTCAAAAGTTTTAATTGATTTAAGACACGGAAGGAGCTGTATAAAATTCCAGGACCTTTCCAGGACTTTAGGTAAAAATATGTCAAAATCCAGGACTTTCCAGGACCGATTTCTAATTCCAGGACTTTCCAAGACTTTCCAGGATTGTGGGAACCCTGAAAAGCAGATTCTTCTGATGTCACAATGCTACGAATCGATTTTATGGACGATTCTGCATTTGGATCTAAGGCAAGGAAAATGGTTTTGAAAGAATATACTCTATTATAGCAAATGGTAACCCACATCATTAATAAAAACGTTTTGGTAAAACAAGGTGTTTTCATTATACCAGCTAATTTTATTTACAATATAAACTGATTACGTCACGATTACGTCATGATCACATGATTTATTTCATAGTTTGGACAGCCTGTACACATTTAGCCATTGTTTGTGATGCTTTACTTATTGTATCGGTCATATAAAAGTCCTTTAATGTCGTTATTTCAGATTCCAAAACTTTGTCGGATGCAACAGGTTTCTAAAGAAAAATTTAAGTAACGTTATAAGATGCACAAAGAAGCATCTTCTTAGAAAAAACACGGCGATAAGACATGAAATCCCTTATCACAATGTGGTTTACTACGGGTTTTAAGGGGAAGAGTGTTGGTTTCAACAATTCGCTTTAATTTGTTTCGCAAATCGTTTTATTTTCATCTGATTTGAATTACTTTGTATGCACATGACACTCCTTTTAAGAACTCGTTTACATGAAGACTTTCTATAGGCGAAATGAACTGTCAGGGCTTCTGTGATTGGTTAAATTTTTCCGTCGGAAAAATTTAACTTATCATAGAAGCCATGACAGTTCAATTCGCTTATAGAAAGTCTTCATGGAAACGTGTCCTTAGTTGAAAATGAAACGATTTGTAAAACTAAATTTTGAGAAGAAGCATAAGTGTATAGAATCATCCTCTGAATTCTAAAAGTATTGAACTTTCTTACAGCATTCATCCAGCCCTTTGATGTACACTGAAAATGGTCATACAAGCTTTAACAATCCTGAAGCATTTTTGCTGCTGCAACGTTAAAGAACGTATGACCATCTTGTAGATGATTTTGATTTGGTATTTCGATATACCATGATATACACGCTTTTTCTTTTATAAGCACCACGTCTATAATCACCAGAGGCTCAGATTCGAAATTTAGCTGTTTTGGTGTACTTTCTTACCAAAACTGAGTAAGCACCAGTCAGCCTCAGTAAAAATTCCCTGGTGCTTATAAAAAAGAAGAAGCGTGTAATACATAAATATGTCAACTTTTTTTTTTTTGGCTAACTTCTATTTTCAAAACTTTTCATGTCAAAAAATTGTAGTCCCAAATGGTGCACACCTTTTTTTTATAAGCATGAGGGAAAATCGGCATTTTAACAATTTTAGGCTCAAGAAGCTTAGTGTATGCTTATTTTTTTATTCATAATTTACACCTGTGGTGGTCACAAAAATAATTTGTTTTTTTGCCATTGCTTTTCTGTATTATCTCAAATTTTGTTTGTTCTTCATTTTTCATACCTTACAGGCCCTTTTTCGTCAGCCCTAAAAGTGACACTCGTAAAAATTGATAATCAGTTTTGTTCTATCATTTTCTATTTGTGAGGCTCAGTATATGCTTAAGGTATGCTTACTTTTTTTGGTAATTTCAGCCTAAATATTCTTTCTTATAGCCGTTATACTTATAAAAAGGCGTATTTATAAAGATATTCACTAAATTCTTGAGGTGTTCCATAAATTCACGATAGACTTATGTATTGGGTTTGTACTGCCAATAAATAATAGACTGACGGCATAATTACATTTAGATTTTAACAATTAAATGGTCACATATGCTTTAACAATCCTGCAGCAATTGCTTCAGAATTGTTTAAGTAGGTGTGACCATTTTGTAGGTGCTACTCATGTAAAACTAACCTGGTTAAGAGAAGCAGCTTGTGTAAAAAAGTTAGCAGATTCAACAACTCCATATCGTGTTAAATTCGGAGAGACTTCAGTAAGACGTTGACGAACTTCAACTAAACTATCATATTCTAATTGTTGATTAGCAACCTATATACAGAACGTAAATCTGTAAGAGATCATTCACAAAATCCACATCGCAAATCGTACTATTTTCACCACAAAAGAAGTTCATTGTACATACAAAGTATGCACAAAGACACTTTCTCTGAATTAAGATTGATACAAATTTTCATATGACTTTTGTGGAGGAGCCCTTAGGGCCAATAAAGATAGTTCTTGAATTTAATTTTACCATATCCTGAAAATTTGTCCAAATCGGGGTATTCTGTAGATATTAGAGCCTGTTCACAAAATTTGTATCGTTATATGAATCATTTTCGTTACAAAAGAAGTTAAGGTTTGTGAATAGCATAATCAATGCATGCATATGCCCCATCAACCACACATCTTATCATGTAATTCTGAGCGATTTTCCCTTTCCCGTTGCTGTTCAATGTCACAGTGCAGCCCTTTTAATCCGATGTCACACTCCTTCTGTATGGCAATTGATATGAATTTCTATACGAATGCTGTAGTTATTAGCTCTGGAAGTAGATGAATTGTTTCAAGTACAGTGATATTATTTATACAAACCTCAGATAAAGCTCGAATGATTTTCCAGTCATCTCTTGCTAACCCAGGAGGTGTAAGAGCTCGCCTGAAAGTGTGAACAAAGTATTAGCAACCAATCATTTTATTATCCTTTTTAACCCAATATAGCAAGTTTTAATCCGTGATACATTATACACTATAACAGTGCCACACGTATCCAGGGGTGAAGGTGACAACATTTTAATATAACGGTTGTCTTAGACGACTCTGCAAATCCTGGCTTTATTCGAGATGCAATTAAATCAAAAGAAAAAACGATTAAGTTGAATGAAATTCTGAACCAAAAGTTAGTGTTAAGTTGTAAAACCTACTTTGTTTCTTGCGCCCTTCCTTCCATGTTTACATAAGTTGAAGTTTTTTCAGTGTATGCAGCACCTGGTAAGATGACATCAGCACTATTTGCGCCATTATCACCATGATGACCTAAACATTGTTGAAAAAAATAACAAAATCATCTATCAACGTTATAATTCGTTACATCTTTATCTCAGGAGATAGGTATATCGGTGTATACAAAGAATTAATGAGACCAAATTTTTATTTATAAAGGTACCGTCTACAAAGTATGTACAAAAAACACTTCTTCTGAATGAAATATGATAGGAATTTTCATACGAATGTTGTAGAAGGTGAAATTGATTCTTCTGACAACTCAGTACGCAATTCTATATTAAGGATTTTACGCACAGTATAATAATCTACGACGGTAACGTTGTATTTACCCTTGAGCCCTTATAGGATACTTGCATTCTATGTAGCCTATAAACACTAACTAAGGTAAAATCTTCGTGCCGTCATAGATTAGACTGTATTTATATCAATACCGAGAGCCGTTTTAATGTAAACCATTATGGGGGGTAATATAAGCCAGTCTAATTTCGGTTATCAGTGGTGTAACAAACCTAGATAAACAACAAAACAATCTTTGGGTAAATTTTCTCGATTAATTGATCCACTATCCTGAAAGAAAAATATCACAGCGTTAACACTTTGTTAGCAGTCTAAAATTTGATGTTATTTCTGTGTAGTACCAGTTTCGTTTGGTCTCTTCTTTTAAGATGTTTTAGATTGACAACATATCCACTCAAACAATATTAAGCAAGTACGAAAATTAACATAAAACGCAAATAATGTTTTGATAATTTTTCTGGTTAAAATCTTGTGAATGAACTTTCTCGTTTCGTACAACTTTTAACAAAGTCGCGACGCCAAAAAAAAGAACAACGGAAAACGAAGACAACAAACTTACAGCCCCTAAACAGAACAGCAATTTGGGTGAACCAAGGTTTGACATTCCAGGTTTATAGCCAATATCCAGAGCTGCTACTTGACTGGCAACCTAAACAGATGGTATAGTTAATACAGCATTATTTATGATTCCTTCAATCAAATAGTTATTATTTATCATTTAAGGGACTACCAACAAATTCGTATGGAAATTCGCATCAATTTTCATTTACAGGATTGTCTTAGGGTCTCAAAAATTCGCTTAAATTCGCTTCACAATTCGCTTCATTTTCATCTTAGATGAATTGTTATTGTAACACGTAAGTGTTACAATAACACTTCATCTAAGATGAAAATGAAGCGAATTGTGAAGCGAATTTAAGCGAATTTAAGCGCATTTTTGAGACGGTTCCTTAGTGCATTTTTCTAAAGGCGCGAAGAAATAAACAAATTGCAATAACATTTTCTTACTTTTGACGAAGATTCCAATCATCTCATTACAAAACAGTGAGAAATGTTAAAGACATTTGATTGATTAATAATGATGACGAATACGTCATAATCATTCACTCGAATGTTTGTTTCAAATAATGATATCACGTATGACGTACATAGAAGAGAGTTAACCCTTCACTGCATAGTGTTAGAAAATGGTCATACACGTGTAACAAGTATGTGTGATAATGTTACAACATGCATTTTAAGGGTTAAACTAGTCCATACCTTATGTAGCATATTCAAAACTCTCCAGTCTTTTTCTACAGCTCCTTGTGATTTCATTGTATTTGATAGGTTTGCACACAAAGCATGCAAAGCGTCTCCCTCATTTGAGTTCAATGGTTTGGAACCAACAATGATAACTGGTCTCTTAGCTGTTTTTAAAACCTGAAAGCATAAACATTAAGAAAATAAGTATAGAGAGTAAGCTATACCTTTTGACACAGATTATAGGCGATCAAAACGCTTTTTAACCTAGTCAAAGCAACAAAACGGAGAACAAATGTTATGAATTTTCAATAATTTGTAAATGGTCGGGAGCCTTTTATAAGGCTATTTATTAACCATTAAAAAATACTTAGTTTTAATCCACACCTTAGGTCTGAATCAGCCACTACAGATATGTCCACTTGAATCCCTAGTGATACAGATTAGTATCGGCTAATTTAATGTATGGAAATCACAACTATGTTCACTCAGAAGAAGTGTCTTTGTATATACAACTTATCAGGAGGATCCCATAGACTAATGTAGAAAACTAATTAGGGACCGTCTTAAAAATTCGCTTAAATTCGCTTCACAATTCGCCTTATTTTCACCTTAGAAGAAGTGTTATTGTAACACGTAAGTGTTACAATAACACTTCATCTGAGGTGAAATTTATTAGGAATGAAGCGAATTGTGAAGCGAATTTAAGCGAATTTTTGAGACGGACCCTTAGGTGAAATAACATAACGACACTTCCATGCTGTATATGTTATACAAAGAACAAGAAATTATATGAGCTATATATTTGTGAAACTGCTTTCAACTAATGAGGCAGCCTACTCACAAAATAATAGTTTCGTTGAATGTATTATCTCTGAAACTGCCTTGAAATATGACAGCCTAATCTAGTGTTGTTGACGGTAACACTTTCATCAAGGTATATGCCCCTTAGATCTTTTAAGTGTCCGACATTCGTACGCTACCCGTTAAGTACTGTTGAAGAAATTGCACATTTAAAATGTAAAATAGTCTTAGAAATACCTAGTTTTCGATTTTAAGGACTTAAAAATTGTCATAATTCAGCTAATCGGAAGCTTCCCTCCTATTCTAGATTAGGTCCTGATCTCTTATTTTCAAATCAGTCTAAAGATTGTATAAAATATGGACGTTCATTCAAGACAAAAATACATACTTGAGCATAAGGATGATTTCCGGATGCAATATCTTGTAGCACAGAAACGTTATCGCCTAAATGCTGGAATATAAACAGGTATAGAAGAAATGTTATTTTAAATACTACAGTCCCGCTCCCTGACAGCTTTAAATATATCCTAATATTTTCTTGCATTTTACAGGATTTTTTAAATAAAAAAACAGTAGGAAATTCATAATTATGAACCTCCAGGTTTAATAAAAATTAGTTAATTAAGGGTAAGATCCAAATGAATAATTCAGGGGGAAACATTCAGGGTAGTGGCAAGGGATAATTACAATCTATTGAAACCGATATTTATTATGTTCATAGTATTATAACCAAAAAATAGATTATAGATGATCAACTTTCCTGCAAGAGTTAGCAATCAAACTTAACTAGAGACTAATTAATAATTATCAGTTTATGCATCTTATGCCATCCACAAGATTCGGCACAAAATACACTTCTTCTGAATGAAAATTGATACAAATTTCCATAAGAATTTTGCGGACAGTCCCTAAGTCATTTTACTAGGAAGTTTATGCATTCTAATCTACGTGAGTAACGCTGTAGCCTATATGCACAATAAAATACAGCGTTACTGTCGGAGATTAGATTGTGGATAAATTCCTACGTAAGTATTGATTCTACTGAAGAAGCTTTACCTCATAATCATAGGTAAGATCCGATTGTTGACCAACTACAGCCACGTTTAACTGGTTATGAACCCAACTAAAAAACGAATAAGAAAAAGGTTTCTTTAGGTTTCTTTAACTCTCTACAGTATATGCTACAATATTTTGAACAACTATAATCTAGCTCAAAAACTAACAAAAGTTAAAGCAGGTGTCATTTTTCTTGTCATTTCTCTATGCACGTTTTTTAAGGTATTTATTAAACCACCTAGGTACTTTGTATGCAAAATGAAACCATTTGTGAAGCAAAGTTAAGCGAATTTTTGAATCAAACTAGTTGGTTGAAATATTTAGGTAGTGGAATCTACTAAAGTAGGTATCTGGTATTTAGACATAGAGAAAATACTACATACGCTTTCCTGATTCGTGCATTAACTAATGGTGCTTCATATCTTGGACATGTTCCAACTAACAACAACACGTCAGCATCCTATAAATCAAAAATATTAAAACCTTGGAGAAGTATTAAAACAAAGCAAGTAAAATTTAGTTTTCCGGTAAAATAACCATCATCCATGCTGGTAAAAAATATATTAAAAAACCCATAAGCTGTATTAATGGCACAAAGGAACAAGCGATTATTGTACTAGGTCAACTTTTTGACAATTCTCCCACACAATTTGTATCGCAAATCGCACTATTTTTATTACAGAAGAAGTGTCTTTGGAGACTAAGGACTCGTTTACATGGAAAATCGTTGCAGGCGAAATGAAATGTCATGGTTTCTGTGATTGGTTAAATTTTTCTAACGGAAAAAATCACAGAAGCCATGACAGTTCATTTCGCCTATAGAAAGTCTTCATGTAAACGAGTTCTAAGTATAACGAATCAGAATCAGAATTCAACCAGAAGAAAAGTATTACTGCATGAAAAGTTATGTTATTCTTAAACGATTTTATCAAACAACCTACTGAAATCTTGAGTTTTACTCCACATTTCTGTAGGTTGTATGATAAAATGCTTGAAGTAAAACACCATTATTTATCTAGTGTATATCCCTATAAAAACAACTGATTGAACATGAGATGAAAACAAAATAAAGTAAATTTCTACCTCAATGCCAGCTATGGTTGTATTAAAAAGATAATTTGATCGCAAATCCGTTCTAAACAAAACAAAATCTATGAAAGTGATAATCAAAATTCGTATCACAAATCGTACCGTTTTCATCGCAAAAGAAGTGTCTTTGTGCATACTATGAATGAAAATCGATACGAATTTCTATACGAATTTTGTGGACAATCAATAACTAAGTAACAAAGTAACACATCAATTGGTTTGAATGTGGTGGTCATCCTAAACATTCACATCAAAAATCGGAAGCACCAAGACACTTCTCCACTTCTGAGGTAGAAACGATAGGATCGAATGGTAACGTTACCTTTGCAGCATATTTGACAAAATTTAAATCACTAATATAACAGTTTTTATTAGTTCTTAATATAAGAGCAAAGAGTAGTATAAAGAGAATTTCTAGTAAAAAACAGCTAGTGTGAAGTAAGGGTTTGTATCAAAAATACGTTTTACAAGATCGTTTCATTCCCATGAATATTCGTTCAAAAGAAGTAGCTTTGTGCATACGTTGTATGCACAATGAAACTTCTTCTGGAATGAAAATGAGATGATGTGTAAAGCTGAATTTTAAGACGATACTGCTACTTTGTTTTGCAAATCGTATCATTACATCTTAAGAAAAGGCTCACACTGGCACTTTGCCTGCGATTATGATATGCATTCATACCCGGCTCCACTATTTGGGAATCCCTCTTCAGTAAACAAATTTTCACAATCAAATTTATTGAACAAATCTTTCACAGCTACTAATGTCTCTGCATCAGTAAACCCTCCAGCAACAACTGCCATTTCTTCTCCTTTCACTGTATGCATTTTAGCAGCCACGTCAACTAATGCATCTTCCCATCCACATGCTTTGAGGTTACCATCTTCACCACGGATATATGGGCTGGTTAATCGTTGTCTTTTTAAACCATCATAAGCAAACCGAGCTTTATCAGATAACCATTCTTCATTGATATCTTCATTAGTGCGTGGCAAAATTCTCATTACTTCGCCACCGCGAGTTCCCACAACGATGTTACTGCCAACAGCATCGTGGACATCGACTGATTCTGTTTTTCTATTAATTAACAAATATTAAGGATGCATTATACAGGTTCTAATCTAGGTCCAGTAAGTTGAAAAGGGCATTTTATTACCTAAAAAAGCCTGAAAGGGCATTGCCAGGTTGTCAAATGCTTAAAGGCCTGGATTAGGGTCTAGTATATACTGTAGTCATGAGCAAGGCACTCAAAATCAAATCAAAATATATTTATCACAGAGAAACTCTGAGGGTCATTAAAATATAAACTTATGCTTTGAGACGGTCATTAGTAATAAGACTAAAACTTACCTAAGTTCCCATGGTCTTGCAGTGAATGCATATGGCTTTGACGTCAATGCACCAACAGGACACAAATCTTAAAGTAATTTTTTAACAAGAATAAAAAAATGCCTGTAAAATTTACAAAAGAAATCACTTCTCCTGTACAACTTATGTAGCTACACTACGAAATAATCTACAGTGAAAATGAAACAATTACACCAACTTAATTTATGTATCTCCTGAGATACCTGGAAGTACTGCATCAGCCTGTTCCTCATCAGTAAAGTGGCGCTTACGATGTTTCAGCTCTAAAGACAACGAAGATTTCACCTTTGTGTATATAGGCTACACCCCGCAGGACGGAACGCAAGTAACCTATACGCACAAATATTAATGCAGCGTTACCGTTGTAGATTAGATTTTGCGAACCATTTTCATCACAGAAGGAGTGTTTTTGTGCTTACTAAGTAAGCACAAAAACACTCCTTCTGTATGAAAATCCCTTAGAGCGGAGAGGTGAAGTAACACTAGAAGGTATCTAAAATAAGAGGGCATTGTTCGATCGGTTGATTAAATTTAAATTTTAAATTTAATTTAACTGATTAAATTAACACATAAAATAATCAACCACAGATGATTTTTAATGAAAATTCACAATTGTCTTTAAATACCTATAATATTTCCTGACAGTTCAGATTTAAACATTTTCTCAACATATGTTCCGATCTGTAAATCACTGCCACGTCCTGTAGTTCCTAATGTTTCTACACCAGCAATCTCATTACCAAATCTAAGAAAGAACATATTTAGGGATCGTCTACAAAATTCGTATGGAAATTCGTATCAATTTTCATCCAGAAGTAAAGTGTTTTTGTGCATACGTAGTATGTACAAAAACACTCCTTCTGTGATGAAAAATGGTTTGTATTACGATACGAATTTTGTAGACGGTTCCTTACATATTTTCATATTTTCATGTTTACCAGTGCAGGGCCCAGTTGTTCGAATGCGGATTGAACTCGGTTTAGCTTGATCCAATATTAAATCTGATTTCAACCAATCAAAATTGATTCCTAATCAATTCAATTGTTTAAAATAAAATTTAATACCACATTAAGCTAATCATTATATAAGCCAACTGGCCAACTAGGCCTAAACATCCAAAGAGTTTGTATAACAAATCGTAGCACAGCATTTTCACCTCAGATGAAGTGTTATTGTGCATACTTTGTATGCAAAATAACACTTCATCTGAGATGAAAATTCCCTTCTTCTGAATATGATGTGATGTGATGTTCTTCTGAGTGTGTTATGATTTAGGTGCACGATTCCTAACATTAGAAACATCTAATTACCTTCAAAAGCTACACAATTTCCATACCTTACACAACGAGTACACTGGATACATCTAGTCATAATTGTCTTAACTAATGGTCCAATGTTTTTGTCTTCGAATGCTCTAAACAAAGAAATAGAGAGTTAACCTTTAAAATCCTTGGATCATATTCCACATCAAGGGAAATAGATTTACCGCTAAATATGGATGGACTTAACGGTATTCTCTTTAAATAATAAGTAGTGCTTATGAGTTAGAATTATATGTAGAATAATATGTATTATAAGGATGAGTTAGAATACATTTATAGAACGGAAGCATCCTTCCAGAGGTGTCCTTCAAAATACCTAAATACTTAAAATTGTATGATTTAAGCCTGTACTTACGCTTTTCCTTCAAAATGAACATCTACAAATCGACTTCGATCATTACCAAAAGCCATAGATTGATCTTGCAAATCACATTCTCCTCCTTGATCACAGATTGGACAATCCAGAGGATGATTTACTAAAATAAATTCCATGACACCTTCACGAGCTTGACGAGTTAAGGGTGAATCTGTTTTTATTCTCCAACCATTCATAACAGGCATAGCACAAGCAGCGACAGGCTAGAAATAGAAAAAAAAAGTTTCTGTTGCAGTGTTTCTCTGTAAAAAGAGTTCTGTCTAAAGGAGCGCCTCCCACGAATGAGCGCCCCCCTGTAGAGGTCTGAGATTTAAATGACATCCCAAGCGCTCATTAAAGTAAATACGGTATCGTTATCATCTTTATATGATAATACCATCTTAAAAAGACATCATAATTGCATTTGTGATATGTTTTGCAAAAAAGGGATTTAGCTTAAAAAGCAATATTGAACGTTTCTTGAAAGTTCCTGAAACGTCCCTGTAACACTTGGAGAGCTTTTGGGAACGCTTGGGAGACTTCAGTAACGCTTGGAACACCACCTCTGGGACGTTCAGAACGCTTCCGTAACGTTCCTTAAATGTGGATTGTGTTAATAATAGTGTTCTTATTGTTATTTTAGTAGCCATAGTAAAATAGATTTATGTGGAAACATATGTGGCGAAG
>JAUCNQ010050672.1:0-12944 GCA_032352715.1 Bougainvillia muscus | reverse complement strand
ATGTTTTCAGGGAACGAAGAAACAATATCGAAATTCAGATGCAAAAGTACAGAAATGCATCAGCAGAATATAAGAAATGATTACTAGGCAGCGACCGTTATAACAAAGATATGGATGAAACCATAAAACACAAGGTGGAAGAAATCACTGGTAGCAAAGATTATAAGGTGGTAGCAAAAAAGAGTTGCATTTTACAGATGGCAGATGAATTAACAACCATCCAATGTTTCTCTGTGAACTTGATAGAAAGCGTAGAAAGTATGGAGAGTGGAATCGGTGCTTGGAAGGTTGAAACTGACATTTTTGACTCAAGTTTAGGCAAGGATAACGAAAACGAATTTGTTCAAGTGGAAGTAAGATCTTACGAAGGTATTTTAAAAATACAAGAAGAGCTAAACATATTCAATCACTTTCTTCAAGGTAGGCGCAGCATGTTCATGATCCAATTAAACAAACCTGTTTTTGTAAAAAGAATGTCTATCCTTTAACTCTATATGGACTTGGCTTTTTTGCCTTCACCAGGACTGGGGGGTGGCCTAGCAGGTCCGCCCGAAATATTTTTCGAACCACTAAAGTAA
This sequence comes from Bougainvillia muscus, assembly GCA_032352715.1. Taxonomy (NCBI): domain Eukaryota; kingdom Metazoa; phylum Cnidaria; class Hydrozoa; order Anthoathecata; family Bougainvilliidae; genus Bougainvillia; species Bougainvillia muscus. The sequence goes on along the minus strand of JAUCNQ010050672.1, from coordinate 12,366 downwards.
TAACATTGAAACTTGGTACATATATTATATTTACCAAGATCAATAATTTGGCATAATTTTTTTTTGCTGACTTCATGTATTTTTTGCTGACTTCATGTATTTTTTGCTGACGTCATCACCAACTTTCAAAAAGTGTGTCTCAGAAACACTAGCATAGAATCAGTTTGAATAAAGGTTTTTTGATCTGTTTTCAAGTTTTGCTCCCCAAAGGACTGGGCATTTAAACTGTATCGGGTTTGGTCCGAAAACGACAATTTTACCCGAAAAGTTCCCCGAAAGTACAAAACTCAGAAAAACCGTTGAATATTTAGAGAAATCCGGAAAAACGGGGAAATAAATAGTACAATCAAAAGAACTTCGGGGATTGAGTATTCTAGCCAAGTTTCTATTTAAAATACTGATTTGAACAAGAGTTATGGGATGTAGAAATAGGCGGGTCTGACGAATGACCTATAACTTGAAGACCATTTGTCCTACAGACCCAAAAATTTGAGAGAATATAGCTAAATAAGTTTGATGAAAATTCACTTGGTAATGTTGCCATATCATTTCTGGTGAAAAAGTTTTAAATTGAAGAAATTTTAGCCCCAGTCCATTAGGGTTAAATAATCAGAATAACTTAGAAAACAATTCTGATTGGTTAATTAAGATCATATTAAAGATATGATTAAACTAATCAGAAATTTATCCACGTTGAATCCATCGAGAAACAAGCGCAAGAATCAAATATAACCATTGATAATATTAATTTTATCATTGCTAGTACAGCTATCTGTAAAATGTTCTTATATTGATTCTTCTTCCGTAAATCACTAAGTGATCGTCTAATACTACAACCATCAGTTATCCTTCTGAAAACACTAGCAATCCGATTGATAGTGCTCTCTTAAAGACCTTCCACAAAATTCCTATGGGAATTCGTATCAATTTTCATTTAAACGAGAGTCTTTGTACATACTTAGTATACACAAAGTCACTTCTGTTTTGGTGAATATGGTACGAATTTTATCAATTGAGCGTATGAATATTATTGGTTTCTTTTAGATAACAGCTTCTTTGCATGGAAATGGTAAGATTTTTCAAACTAAAAATCCAAGACATTCGAAGACAGCTTTCTAAAAAATGAAGCTGCCTCTGCTGCTCGCTAATATTATACTAGGACTAGTGGAGGATTTGACGCTAAGAGCGAAACTATAACTATTTTTAATTTTAACAGTTAACAAATAATCCTTATTAACTCCTTTCACGTAAGAATAATCAAGAAGAAAATTACGTCATTTACGTCATGTGAATTAATTCTTCTTGTACATACACGCCAGAATAATATAAGAATACTCATTGCCGAAAAAAACAAAAGTGTTCAGTTTCCATTATTCTTAAGATTAAAAGAAAACAATAATGAGAGTTCTGTCATTTCTATCACAAACGCATCAAAAACACAACGCCTTAACATGGACAGTTTTACCAAAGTGCCTTCTTTTATTTGTATCACACTCCTTGCAGCTTGTCCCTAGATGTTCTTCTTAATTTGCTTACTTTTTACAAATATAAAACTTCGGCGCCCCAACGCGAGGCTTTGAACAAAGCGTGAAACTACTATATCACTGCACAGCCGTATATCGCAAGTTTAGGCTCATCACCATATGTTTAAATATTACGAATAAAGAATTTAGGCTCTTATTTTCATGTATTGACCGTGCTTGACCATCCAACCCCATGCCATATTCAACCCTAGCCGGATTTAAATATGGGAGCATGTTAATCTATTTTGTTCTTCTATGCGTTTCTGTAAAAATCATTGAAAAATTGTTGTAAAGGGTTGTTGATGAGACATCTTGATGTATTATATTTTTCTCTGTACCTTTCTACCAGTAATGTACATCAAGTATTTATCACATTTCATTTTATCTCGTTCCAGGTGTCAGTTAATAAAAGATTTCAGCAGGAGTCTATTGTTTAAATATTCTTCATCGATGGAATAAAATTAAACTCATTTGATTTTATTCACTTGTAAAAGAATTTTAAAACAATAGAAGCAGCCGAGCTTAAGTGTAGTTTTTGAATTATTCTGCAAGTAGATATCTTAAAGAACCCCTTACACCGAAGAATAATCACGAAGATAACCTCCTTACCTACATCAAGATGCCGCATCAACAACCCATTGTAACAACTTCTCAACGATTTTTTACCAAAATGTATGGACGATCAAAATAGGTTAACATATTCCGACTGGAGTAGAATATGGCATGGAAATACGGAAAACATCACACTCAGTGGTGGACCCAAAGCATCAGGTTGAAGATAGGCTCTTTAATTCTTTATTCGTAATATTTAAACATATATTTTATTTATTTTCTAAATGGAGTGCTCAAAACAAGGTCGGAAGACCACCATCCGGTAATGAGCTACATAAGAAGGAAAAGTTATGACAGAAGATAAGAATTTACGTTGGTTTTGAACCGAAAAGCAATTAGAAGAGGTAGAATTCCACAATGACGACGTGCGTGGAAAGAAGATGTTACCGTATAAGTCTTTTTTACACTGGGCAGTGGATGAGTGTGCACTTTGTGAGGATCTAGTAACTCGTTGGAATATTTTGAGAGGTGGAACAAGTGAACAAAGCTCATCGGAGCAACGGCCATGAAAGTACTCGTAGAAAAGAAACAAAGAGGCAACTTTACGACGGCGAGAGAGAGAGTTTCCAGTTTAGAAGACCGTTCCTCGCCTATAACATTGCAGATTCTCTGCTGAATCCTGTCTAACAAGTTGAGACCATCCACCGGAGCTCTAGACCAGACATGACAACTATATTCTAAGTAAGGACGAATTGTAGATTTATATAGATACGGAATGCTTTCTAGGGTGAGATATTTCTATGCTTGATCGAGGTTGATTTACCTTAAGGGAAGAAATTTTTGAGGGAAAAAATTATTGCGGAAGTAATTTTTGCGGAATTCATCTTTGCGTTTTTGCCCCTAATCCGCAAAAATAATTTCCGCAAAAATTCATCGAAATCCTTTATCCGCGACAATAAGTTCCGCAAAATATAATTAAAATCGTAAATCCGCAAAAATCGCATAAATGTTTCTTGGTTTCTTGTTAGTATTCCCCTTTATTTTGCATTTTTTTTAATTTTTATTGACCATCCGCAAAAATAAATTGTAAACAATCTGTAATCAGCAAATATCAATTCATAAAATTCACAGTTTTGGTGTCCTTCATCCGCAAAAATAAATTCCGTAAAAATTTCTTCCCTTACGGTAGCAATGGATTCAATGTACCCTCTCCAGGAAAGGTCCTTAGAGAAAAGATGCCTAACTTACGAAAGGGACCACTCTCTGGAAATTTGAGGCCATACATAGATATGGAAGGAAGGAAGGATTTGCGATACTTAAGAAAGCAGTTTCATGTTGGAGGAGTTAAAAGTTATAAGCCATTTATTCCCCACCTCTACAACTGAGCGAAGATCGAATACAAAATCAGCAGCCATTTCAATCTTGTCAAAGACTCCCACTGAACCTCTAGAGCAGGAATACAATATTGTGCCATCAGCATAAATCCTGGTTGGTTAAGAATATAATCTGGTAGATCATAAATTAATAAAAGAAAGAGTGTTGGACCAAGAATAGAGCCTTGACGGACGTCAGCATTAATAAAATTGCTAGTTGATGATTAACCATTTAAAACTACGCTTATTTTTCGGTTACTGGGGAATGAGGAAAAATGTGATACATACGTCCAGAAACACCATAGACACAAAGCTTTTTTAGGAGCCCTGCGTGCCATACCTTTTCAAATGCCTTGGATATATTCAAAGCAATAGCCCGTGTTTCACCACCTACATTCAAATCCATAAACCCGTTTAGAAATAACAGAAATGAGGTCAGCTGTTGATCTTCCTGATCGAAAACCATATTGCAATTCACAAAACAGGTTAGCAGATTCCATATGCTGAACCAAGACAATGTTGAACAAAGATTCAAAAACGTTGGTTATAACAGGCAAAAGACTAATTGGACGATAGTTGCGAGGGTCAGATCTTTCACCAGAATTCTTGAAAACGGGAATGACAGATGGAGATTTCCAAGAAGAAGGAAAACAAGACTCTTTTAAACATTTTTGGTAAAGCTTAGAAAGAGCTGAAGCAAGTTCAGGACAACATTTTTAAAGCAAAATTACAGGGATACCGTCTGGACCAGTGGATCAAGCCCAGCAATAATAGCAGCCACCTTAGAAAGAGTAATACCGCAATCATCAACTAGGCTAGCTGTTCTTGATCGAAAATCAGGGTGAGGATTCCCTGCATCGTCAATGGTGGAGTTAGAGCAAAATTATCTGGCAAAGAGTTCAGCTTTGTCTTTTGCGGAAGTTAGCACTTCAGGTCCATTGAAGAGAGGCGGCATAGATGGTTTTCCGCTACTTCTAACACTCTTGCTTATACGCCAGAACTCACCGTCGCCTAGCTGCTATACAATGTAATAAAAAACATTAGCAGGTACAACAACATGATCTGAAGAGAGAACTTTGCGAGACGAGAGGTCAGAAATGAATCCAGAAGTAAATCGGGCGTTTCACTTGATCAGAAAGGCGAGTGGGGAAATTGACTAATTGAGTAAGAGATTGGGATAGTGAAAAGTCAAACATTTCGATCCCAGCAGTACTAATGATATTTGAATGCTTAAGCCAATCTTTGTGATGGATATTAAAGTCCCCGAAGACGAATATATTAGGAGAGTTATGAGTCAATAGAATTTGAGACTGCCTGAATGACAGCACAGTTCTGCAAAGATCGTGAGCGATAAAGAAGGAAAATGAAACTAGTTGAGTGTAAGAGACTAAAACACATAAAAGTTTCCGCATGAACTTCAAGACCGTTGTGTCTAGCAATAGGCAAGTTGTCATGAGATTTTTCTCACACAGAGTCAAAATATCAGGTGGGTTTTGGTGGAGAAAAGACTCAATGGCTGTAAAGTTCGAACGAAATCCACGAATGTTTGTGAACGATAGAACGCTTTTTTTTAATGGCGTAGTTGATTTTTTTGAATCTGGGATGGCTTTACTGCAATGTTTACTTAGAATTGCCATATTGGTAAATTTTAATAATAAAAGAAAAGCCAGGATTATACTTAATTTTTCGTTTCATGAGGACTTTGATATTCTTGAAATAGTTGCAGGTAGTAAAGCTTGGCCTCAAGAATGCCACCGAAGCTACATGCAAGGATACCTATCCATGCGCGACATGGCACTAGAAGTAACCTGATATTATACAACTGTTGATGGAGCAACCTCTCTAAGCACTACCAAAGAGTTTGGGCTCCTATACTACCAGTCGGAAAGTAACGACCAGGATACTACTCAAAACAGTACCCTCAGCAAAACCAGCCACTACCACAGTATATATAGCATTAACGAGACTAGTAAATTCAGCATAAAACTGTGTTTTTAAAAAAGACCTATCCAGTGTTTAAATCCCTAGTCAGGAAACGTAGATGAAAATGAAATTATCCTCTGACTCAACCAAAAGGAGTACATGACTGGGCGATAGGCAATCCTATCTAGTCCAAAAAAGGTATTCTAAGAGACACCAAACTCATAGAGCTGACACAGGTTATACTAGTTTACAGCTTGACCAATAGCAGTTAGAAATGGACAGAACTGACCTGACCTGGGTCATGGCGATGGAAATTAGCGATATACGATTAAAGTCCGAGTAAAAATAAAGCATACACATACACATACAATGGCGCAGTGATATAGTAGTTTCACACTTAGTCAGCATCTCGCTGGAGTGCCAAAGTGTTTTATTTTTGAAAAAAGTTAAAACTATCCATGTTAACGCGTTGTGTTTTCGATGCGTTTCTTATAAGAATAATTGAACTTTCTTTATTATTTTCATTCAATTTTTTTCTGTATGAACAACAAGATTAACAATTATGTTTTTTTCGGCAATGAGTATTCTTATGTTATTCTGGCGTGAATGTAGAGGAAGAATTAATTCAAATAACCTAAATGAAATAATATTCTTCGTGATTATTCTTACCTATATGGGGGGGTGGGGGGGGGGGCTTGATATATTATATTGTTTAATGTGACTTACTTTGTTATTAAATAATTATCGTTAGCCTGACGATCATTTGTTTAACAATTGAAAGTTAAAGACTTTTGTAGCACATTTTATTGACTTAACTAGGTCGAACCATGTTCGGATCCGTCTATAAAGCCGAATCTCCATGAGGCGGAGAAAGTAGAGGCGGGCGACAATTTCCGCCGCGCCACATGCGCAGTAGATGCTATTTCACAACATTTTTGTGGTAACGGCGAAAAATGTCGAGCCGCGAAAAGTAGAAACAATTTCTGCTTTTCGCTAGTCAACATGAAAACTAAGCAATAAAAATACATTAAAAAACGTAAAAACATCGTGACACCCCGTGTTTTAAAAAAAACTTACTGTGTCGATCAACTGTTTTTGATTTCTATAGTTAGTTATCAGTGTCGCCCGCCTCTACTTTTTTCGCCTTGTGGAGATTCGGCTTAAGGGCAGTGTGAAATTAACTAGCGAGATTGTCGTTTTACGCAGACCGAAAGTCAGTCAGTTCTTCAATGTCAACGCAATTAAGGTTGCAGTAAAATCTCGCAGTTTGATTATTATACTTTAACAACTGTAATAGAGGATTGAAAACACTCAAATAATTATGAAACACTATTTTCGTCGGTGTTTTGCGAAAGGTTTCTTCAAATCCGGGTATAAAATCTAAGTATAATGAAATTTGAACAAAGCCCAGTGGGGACTCCTAAGCGACTTCTTTAGCCATCGATAATGGGATTACTCCTTTTCGGAAGAAAAGCTATTAACCCTATTAGGCCTAACAGTAACTCCCCCCCCCCTCTATTACTTTTTTAGATTACTTTTTCCAGAACGATACAAGGTGTTGATACTCGGTCACATTAAATATAATTTCTTTTTGCACAATTTCACAAATTGTTGATTAATTTGTTTTTCTTAGAAGTTATTGGGAATTACTCGAAACCACCCATAAAATTACAGTCAAATACTTATAAAATCAAAATGGCAATATGTTATTACTGGGTACCTCGTTTCACTTGAAACTTTGAACAGTTGTAGCATTTAACAAAACCTCTCAGATTACATCGGATTTTCCTGATTTTTTGGAATGTTTTCCTTATATTTCCCATTTTTTTGCCATTTCCGGTAAATATCGGAAAATCCGGTAATATTTCCGGTCTTTTACAAGCAAGAAAGCGGTAATAAACTCTACATTTTACAAGGTAAATTACTATTACAGGTTCTGGCTAAAACAAACTTTAGAAACTTAATGTCATAGGATTTTATCGGACTTTAAAAAGAATACTCGTTTCCGGAGATTTCCACGTATTTAATGACGTCACTGACGTCATTAACGGCAAGACAAAATTAAGGACGTCGGCAAGTTTGTCTTAACATAACGTATAACTGTGTGCAGAATTTTATGTTGTGAGAATACATTCTTCAGGAGTTATAGATAGAGCGGAATCCCCCCCCCCTCCATAGTCCTGAATAGGTCCTAAATAGCCTAAGCCTAATAGGGTTAGTAATCATATTATTTCTTGCTTAGGATCGACCAAGAACCTACTATTGAAGGTGAGTAGTTTTGTATTCATTCATGGATGAAACCCATCTTTTATCCATGCTTTTATAAAGAACAAGAATAATCCTCTGACTTACCAATTCTTTGCAGATAGTAGTTTTACGCCAGGTTTACCAATGTTTAGCACCAGTCCACAAATAATTATCTCAAGTAAGTATCTCAAAGTATCTCAAGTCGTACCATCCGTAGCTCAGATGAGAGCTTTAAATAGAACCAGGACCCAAAACACATTGATAGCAGTGTCCCAACACTGAAGTGGCCATCCTGTATAAATAATCGTTAATAATATTACTCCATTTTAGACTTATCTTTGTTGATAATAGTGGATCATGATCTCGCTTCAATAATGGGGACGAAAAGTCATATGTTGTTAATAATTTAATTGTCTAATCACCATTTATTAACTATTAAAAGTTCCACGTCTAAATCTTACAGCATTCAAAAGTATGATGTTTCAAAGATATCTCCCATGCACATATTCACGTGTTGGTATAGGTTTCTTCATACTCCTTAGATTAATCTTAAAGGGCTCGTCTTTTCTCTTATCAATTGTTATTCAGAAGAAATTTCTTTATGCATATTTTTTATGCACAATGACACTGATTCTGAGATGAAATTGAAAGTGATTTTTAAACCGAAGTCTGTCTTTATTATCTTCAGTTGTTTCTGATGGCAAAACAAGCGATATGATTAAATTACCTGTTTTCAATCGTAAAACTATTTTTCGAAATGCAAAAGAGTTGCAACAAATAGTTGTATTAAAAGGAGACGCAAATGGGCTGAAGATGATCCTTGATATAAATAAAGATGTCATTAATTGCAGGGACGAACTTGGTGATTCTGTTCTTCATGAAGCGTGTTGGCATGGATATGAAAGCTGTGTGGAAACCCTTATACAAGCAAACGTGGAAATCGACTCAAAACAACGCTATGACGCTACACCTCTATTATACGCTGCGGAAAATGGACATGCAAATTGTATACTAACAATGCTGAAAGCACAAGCTAACATAGATCATTGTAACATATATGGTTCAACAGCCCTGTCGTTTGCTGTCCGTAATAAACATTTGGATTGTGTCAGAGTCTTACTGGAAAATAAGGCAAATTTTGACTTAAGAACAAATGGTGGAATGAAAAAATTTCCTAATTGTACGCCTTTAATGATTGCTGCGAAGAATTCTGATGCTGAATGTATTAATTTATTATTGGAGTATGGAGCAAATGCTGGAGATCTCAAAGTGCTGGACACTACAGAAAAAAAATATTTTTCTTTTAACGATTTTATCAAATAACCCTGCTGAAATCTGAAAATCCGATTAGTAAAGAAAATCGTACCCAACTTTCTATCAAACGTCGAAAAAAACATATTATCTATGTTTATTTCATCAAATATTGAAATTAATGTGAAAACAAAGTTGTCATCTGCGGTCACCAGGCAAGAAGGTGGCTAAGTAATAAAGTCTTACATTCCATAAATATATGCTATAAAGATGTGATCTCATAATAGTTAATCTAATCTATATGCTCCTTCCCTTAAGCTTCGGGGACACGGAAACAAATTCTCATGCGATTGCAACAAAATCATCATTTGTTGCAATCGCGAGAACTTTTTTCAGTGTGACCTCATGATAAAAATTATTGTTGTGAAACAATTTTTATGTCATAAAATTTGTTTCAGCAACAAAAAATAAATTCAAATTGATTTGAATTTTATTTTTTGTTGCTGAATCATTTTTTTTTTGTTTCACAATAAGAAAATTAAAAAATGCTCGTGTCCCCACACTTGAAACAAATTTCTTTGCAACATTATTTTATTATCCAATCACTTTCATAATGTTTCCGAAAGTTTCATACATTTAGAACGTTTCTAACGTTTAACACGACAAACCATAAACAACACAACAACAAGATGACTTCCTCTGAAGTCATATTTGTTTAATTTTTTTATAGCTATGCGACACGAACATCATTTATATGCATTTGAAACAAAAAATTAAATGTTGCAATCGCATGGAAATTTTTTCCCGTACCCCCAAAGCTTCAGGATATAATTATAATAAGTTCCCTTTTCATTAATATTTTATGAAGAACCTTTTCTTTTGCGACAAACGAGTGCCTAATTTAAAATAAATCCATTAATGGAAAGCTGATTCTCTATGCGCGAAATTCACATAGTGTTTAATTTGGGTGCGGATCCTTGGATTCCAATTCTTACATATGTGACGTCACGAAAGCACCCCAGTAGAGTTTAGAAGCGCAGTTTCGCAGTTGTCAAAATAAAACGTTGCGACCTCTGCTCTGACCTTTTGGATAGATTTTCGGATTGGCTTGGAAGAGCCTTGTCTACAACCCGAATCGGCTCATTTTTGGTTAGAGAAGGAATTAGGATTATTTCGGCGAAGACTGCCAACTTGTTCGCACATGTTTCCTTTTCCTGATGGAAGCAGAGATGTGTCATGGAAGTGAGATTGTTGTGTGTGAATCTGCGCTGTTAGAAACATGCTCGATTTCTTTTAGTTATTTCTTTTTGGTAAGTGTTCTTGTTTTAGTAGCATTATGTAGGTAGCTGCCAAGAGCAATCATAATATAAATTGATATAGCTAGCTAGATAAAGACTATTATGCCACCCTTCGTCGTTTTTTTAAACCACCTCCACCGTCGTCCATCCTCCACCCTCCCCTTCTACGTCTACCAAACACACTCCAGCAGCCAACCGTATAGGATAATTTCATATTGAAAAAATAGGTAACTAGCACTAAGCACTAATGGAAAAGACAAAAAAAGCCTAACAGCCAATACAAAGAGCACAACCAAAAAAGCTACAGCTAGTCTACTACTAGCTGTAGTTGTTCTGTGTTTAATTGATAGAAGAAAACCGTAGTGGAAATATCTTCCTGTATACTCTTTTGTGCTTAATTGCAAGGAGGTGTAGAATTAAATGGGTGGGTGGGTAAATATTGTTGCGTATCTAAAATTCTCCACTGGGAAAGCAAGGAATATGTCTTAAAATGGGGGAAGGGGCGGGGTTGGGAATATAAAATGGGTGGGCGGGGTGTTGAAAGAGACTAATATGTATTGACCTTTTGAGAGAGTGAATTTAACCTCAACTTGTGTTCCTTGTCTGGTTCCTTGCTGTATTTGAACAAAACATTTGTATTGTAAGCTTTTTAATGTGTTAAATATTCTTTTCATATCTCCAGTCTGAAATCCTGATTGAAATCCAGTTATGTAGCCCTGCAACAATAACCGTAAATTCAACCGTTGCAATGTGCACCTTAAACTTCTTAATCGTCGCATACCCCCCCGGTTCGAGGACTGAATGGCACAACAACATTCGGTAAGCCCCGTCATTTCCCAGGTTACAGTAGCTAGTCAGAATCTAATGTGCTTTTACATTGACACTTCTGCTTATCGCATATATTTGACATCTAATCTATCTACATAAAACATTTGAGAGAGAAACAAAAATGAGGAGAAGGGTGAATTCTGTAGTTCGTGGCATCTTGGCTACCTAGCTAACGTATTATGTACCACCAACCTGGCACTACATAATTTCGCTTAATGGTGGCTAGCTTGCATATCATTCAACAACAGTATATGAAATTCTCATTTAATAATCAATCCTCCTACAGTCCTTATCAAAACTTACGAGACTAGTGTCACGAAAATCACTATTTGGAAACCACAAGTAAATGACCTAAAACAAGGTTTCCCAACAGCTTGTTGATCAGCTTGCATGATCTTTGTCAACTCAAAAACTGGATTTCCCGCCACTATTTGACTACTAGGCTCCAAAACCGACACAAGTTAAAATCGATTTTTCTTCCAAATTATAGGCCTATAAGGAGGAAATTCGCGTGGAAAAGTTTTACGTTAAGCCGTTTTAATTTGACACTTTGACTAGGGTGTCAGCGCAGTTGGACGAAAAGCCAGAAAATCTACTAGTCTCGTATATTTTCATGAGGAATTGTAGCTAGCTAAATAGCCATATATAAATAACTTTCATTCAATATTATATCTATACCTCAGAAGAAAGACAGAACACAATATGCCAGTGCACTCCTCCCACAGCACCGCCTCACCCATCCACCACCCTGTTCCACACTCATCATCATCATCATTATTCTCCCTTGGGCGAAACACCTTCTAGACTGTTTACAACCCCTTTGCACCAAAAGCTCTTTTCAGCCATCCAATTTCTTATTTCCTGTCTAGATACTAATCCGGTGTCTTCCTCCAGCGTTTTCATATAGGTTTTAAGGTGGCTAGAGGTATTACAGGATTTACCTTCTTTAGGTGTCTAAAACAGAAGATTAGTTGCAGGTTGAGAGGATGCCCTGGCGCAATGGCCTGCAAAGCGCATTCGTCGTTGACGGATGGTTGATTAAGGTGTTTGTATTGTATCATAAAGGTCCTTATTGCAGATGTGATCCCTACAACTAATGTTTAAGGCACGGCGGAGAAGACGCGTATATCAGCCATCTTTCCTTAACTTCATCTTGGTAGTTATGGTCCAGGTCTCAGATCACCAATACCATCACCATGCCTCAGATCACCAATGCCATCACCAATGATTTTAAACAGACTATCCTGTGTTTTTTATGAATTTTATGCAAAAACGTGGTCTTTACAACCATATGGTCCAGTCGTTGAAGCCTAAAACTTGGCTTAACCCAGAAAAAAATGGTATCAAGCTAAAAATTGGTATACTGAACCA
>JAUCNQ010050450.1:0-12944 GCA_032352715.1 Bougainvillia muscus | reverse complement strand
TACACACGTTCCAGAAAGTCCTGGAAAAATGTTTAAAAGTCCTTGAAAAGTCCTTGAAAAGTCCTGGAATTTGATGGGAAAATTTGAGTGGCCACCCTGTAGTTGACTGTCCCAATCATAATACATTAATTATATATTTAGCAACTAGAAAATTCTTTGAATGAATTTGGTGAACCTTGGGAATTAAATCCTGCTGATGGAGCATTTTACGGTCCTAAGGTAACAAATTGGTTGAACGCTACTTTTAATAATCATGATAGGTTCAACTATTGTTCCCAAATCACTTTGATATTACCTGTGAAGTACCTCTAGGGTAAAAAAATGTGCGACAATTAATTAGTACGGATTAAATTAGTGCGAACCGTGAGCCAAACATTTTGCATGAGTGCGGAATAAATTAGTGCGAATCAAGATGTATTGTTAGGAAGTGCGGAATTTATTTATGTATCAATTAAGTTTAGGAAGGGCAAAATCAACACTTAGTATGGGTAAAATCACTGAAATATCAGTATTATCCTATAGAGAACCTACCTGTCCACTGGAAACACCAGACAAACTTAAGTTGTTCTGGTAGTTTCTTGGAGATAACTGCAGGTGCAAGAAAACCAGCCGGATCACGTGTCCTCTTTTTTTACATATTTATTATTTTTAGAACCGTGACGATAATTTTTTTATCTTTTTTTTGATTGTGCGGAATATATTAGTGCGAATTGGCGAGTGCTTGCGCATATGTGCGAAAGAAATTAGTGCGAAATTGACCTAAATTCGCACGAATTAGTTTCGCACTTTTTTATTCCGTACTATATTATCGAACTCTTTTATACCCTTAAGGTATGTTTATTTGCCATACTTAACTATTCAGAAACAATTAAGTGTCACACTTTCCGTATTTATAGACTACAGAAATAATCCGTATCATGACAGTCAATGTCAACTTCGACACTCTAAAGAAGATATTGGCGCCCATTTAAAGAGACGTTTAATTCGCTTCACAGACCGCACCATTTTCACATCTGAGATGAAAATTGACAGGAAAGAAGCGAAATTATAAAGCGAATATTTGAGACATTTCCTAAGGTGGTGGTTGGATAAACCACCTTAATGTTTTTTCTTTGAATCTGTTTAGATTGACATTCAAATTCGAGATGCACTACGAAGATACCATCAATGTGCTACTATACAATTAGATTTTCAACTACCAGAACGCTTTAACTTAACCTACGTCAGGTAAGTACACAACTTACCCTTTGAACTCGTTTACAGCCGACTCGACGCGTGTAGGTAGGGACTTCTACAAAACGTATTAGGAAATCGCTTCATTGTACTTCAGGAAACTCGTCATCGACATATTTAGCTTTATTCTAATCAGCTTTGTGGTATTTCATGTACTAAGGAGTCTGTTTTATTATACGTGTTATTTTCACTTAAGGAGAAGTGTCTTTGTGCATATTTACTTTGCACAAAGACACTTCTCCTTTGATGAAGATTAAACAATTTATCAAGCGAATTTTTGAGACTAAAATAATTGATACAACTTTTATGAATAGTTTCTTTTTTCATAGCGGTGAAGGTGATGATAAGAAACGGCCTGTTATGATTCATCGTGCTATACTTGGTTCTCTTGAAAGAATGATAGCTGTTTTGACTGAAAACTATGGCGGTAAATGGTAAGTTTACTATATAAAGATAAGGATATCTGCGAACAGCCTTAAAAGAACACGTAATTAGAAACATCAAAGATTAATTATATTATCAAACTTCGCGAAATCTATAGGATTTATTTTCTCGAATTTTCAAATATTTCGCGAGGATCTATTTTCGCGAATGGTCCTTTTGCAAATTGTTCGCGAGGACTTAATTTCGCTAAAATGCCAAAATCTTTCTTCAACTCTACCAAATAAATCTGCCTTACCTTATTGGTATAAAATCTACTATTAAAAACAGACCTGCAATTGTATTTTCTAGAATGTTTTACATAAAATAAAGACCTTTAACCCTTTTTTGCACAGTGTCCACAAATGGTCACACTCACTAACACAATCCTGCAGTTTTTACTGCAGGATCAGGTTAGTGAGTGTGACCATTTGTGGACACTGCAAAAAAGGGTTAATTCTTTTAATTAAATTAAAACTTTTAACCATAGGCCGTTCTGGTTATCTCCAAGGCAAGCCATCATTATTCCTGTGGGTTCGAAGTTTGATGAATATGCTAAACAAGTGCAATCAGAGTTAGCAACTGCAGATTTCGTGATTGATGTCAATCTGGATGCTGGTGAAACTTTAAATAAGAAAATACGTAATGCACAGCTAGCTCAATATAATTTTATACTTGGTGAGTTTTTTATTCAGTATTTTTGATTTGAGACTCTTATATTGAAAACACTCTCCATCTTTCAATTAGTAGAAATTCGTATCTATTTTCATACAGAAGGAGGGTTTTTGTGCATACCAAGTATGCACAAAAACACTCTTTCTGTAATGAAAATGGTACTTTTTGCAATACGAGGAATTTTGTGGACAGTCCCTAAGTATCAAAACAGTTCATTTTTTCTTTAATACTGACTTGGGCTACGTTGTTTTTTTTACCTGATAATACCTGAAAGAAATTTTGCATTTTGCTTAAATCTGAACATAGTGAAAAAAAGAAAATGTTTGGTAAATTAAGGAATGAATTTTATGTATTTGGTAATAGTGGAAACAAACGGAACATGGGTTTTAGAAGACGTCGTGTAATTACGAATATGATGCCGCATATATGGAATATTATCCATCAATGCCAAAACGTGTAATTACGAATGAATGGGTCGCATTTGTTTACTACTTCATTTTCTACTCGGATGAAGGGTTATTATGCATACAAAGTATGCATAATAACACTTCACCTGAGATGAAAATTGCATTTATTTACTACTTCGAGCGAAGCAATCAAAATGCATAATATTTTTTCTAGTTGTTGGCGATAAAGAAATGACGTCACATACCGTAAATGTTCGAACTCGAGATAATAAAGTACATGGCGAGAAAACGATGGATGCGTTGATCACGAGGTTTAACCATTTAAAGAACTTCAAGAAAGCTGACAGTGAAGAAGAATTTTAAATAAAAAACTTAGACAGTGCAATCAAAATTCGTATCGCAATCGTACCATTTTCACCACAGAAAAAGTGTCTTTGTGAATAATGCGCAAAGACACTCCTGTATGAAAATTTATACGAATTTTGTGGACTGTACCTTAGGGTTCGTCTCAAAATCTCGCTTAAATTCGCTTCACAAATCGTTTCATTTTCATCTCAGAACAATGGCTCTTCTTCTGAGATGAAAATTGAATCAATGAAGCGAATTCTTGTGACGGTACCTTAGATAGAGTAATCAAAATTATTAGTTATTAAATTTATTATTCAACTTATTTAACCTCAGATGCCTAGTCCCTACAACACAGTCACACTTGCTTTAACAACCCTGTAGAAATTACCGCTGATTTAGCAAATTGTGTGTAACAATTCTGTTGATATATTATGCATTAAAGAGTGCTAGCTCAGTTTAAAACAAGACGTGGAAAAACAAGATCTCTACATGAAAATCGGGATAATCCGCTTCGCTTATCGCCTCATTTTCACCTCAGATGAAGCGAATTTTTGAGACAGTCCCTAATCGGATTATCCCGATCAACATGCATGGTGTTATTTATGGACCAAAATAAAATTATTTCAGATTCGGTACACAAACCCCTTTAAACATTTAATTTATTTTTCTATCGAGTGGTGTTGGTTCTGTTATTAGGTATTATAACTTTCTTATTAGATTTTTTATACTCCTATGGAAAATTAATTTTTTCTTTGGGATATGCTTCTTCTTTAACGAACCGTCTCAAAAATTCGCTTTATTCCCATCAATTTTGAATCAGAAAGAGTGTCTTTGTGCATACGTTGTATACACAATGACACTTCTTCTGAGATGAAAATGAAGCGAATTTCGAAACGAATTAAAGCGAATTTTTGAGACGAACCCTAACACGTTGCGGTGTTTTGCTTTTTTCGTAGCAAGGAGCAATCCCCTGCATCTAGCACGCTCGTCATAGGAATCGAAGGTGTTAACTTCAGTATCTAACGCAAACTCTGTTATTCTATCAAGACATCGTAAATAAATGTTGTAAATGAAATCGTATTTTTTATGAGTTACTGATACTCACCACTGATAGATAACAGTCAAAGAAGGAGCCAGAAATAATCATTACCAGTCTTTGGATCCCGTCGACTAAGTAACCTTGTTTGTCCTTTTTCCTAACGTTTTGTCGAGGAGAAATTTTTATTTTGCGTGTATTTATTTTCGCGAGTACTTAATTTCGCGAATGAAAAGATTTTGGAAGTTTCGCGAATAGTCAAAATGGAAGAAATTTCACGGAACGGCCAAGATATAACAAATTTAGCAGATATTATTATTCCTAAAGGTGGAAATAAACTTCCCAAAAATTATCCCAAATATTTATTTGGGGATTCTAACGCAACATCTTACTCTCTTACTCGTTTACAAGGTTTTCAAGATTTTCCAGGTTTTCAACGTTTCAAGGTTTTCAGCAACAATATGGTGCCCAGGGTTTCAAGTCTCAAGGACTTAAGTCTTTAAATAATTACTTATTCCGAGTGAAAGAACTTGTTTGTAACTGGCCATTCATAATTTCCAATTATTTATACAGGATGTCGAGGCACTTATCAATGTGAGTCCTGTTTCGGGTCCTGGTTCTATTTAAAGCTCCAATTCGACTCTAGCGGGGATTGGAAATCAGCACCTTATTAAGACTGGGGGGGGGGGGCATTATGGTCTCCCTCCGGGTTTTTTTAATAATAACTGAACTCTCTTGAAACTTTGCCACTTTTAGTATAAATCTATTTTGCATCTTCTGAGAAACTTTCAGATGTTCAGGGTGCCTACTTCAAAAGTTATAGGTCATTGATCAGAACCACAAATTTCTCATATTTCCCATTGAAAATACTGAAATATTGGGAAGCCTGTATTTTCTTAGGTACAAGTCATTTTGGGATGAAACTTTGCACAATTGTTAATTATCATAAGAAACTTCTGAAAAGGTCGGAATTTTTCCGGAAAACCGGAAATCAGTTATGCGAAAGAAATGTCTTGAAAAAAGCTTTCTACTGGGAATACTGACATCAATGTCAAAAAAAAAGTTCGTTCTCCGACTAACTTCTATCAATTAGAAATCACATTTGTGAATTATTACGTTACTTCGTTACAGTTGTTTGAACTACCTTATCGGCAAAAACTTCGTCGGTATAAATTTTCGTCGGTAAAAATTATTCGCCGGTACAAATTTCCGTCACTTTGTACCGGCGAATAATTTTTGCCGACGAATAATTTGTACCATTTCTGAATTTTTAATAATGAAACCCTGCCTGACTGTATAAGTCGTGCACTTCTGTTTACCGATCGTTTGTTTGTCTATTCACTTTGCAGAGTGATTTCTCTGGAACACTGATATAATTTATTAACAGTTACTAGAGAAGAATTTCGTTGAACTGATTGACAGTAGGAGGAAACGGCATTGCAAGAGCACATGATAGATACCCAATCGGTACCCTACCAAAAATTTAAGATAACGGTCAGGGACTGCATATTTCAGAAATGGTACAAATTATTCGTCGGCATAAATTATCCGTCCGTGCAAATTATTCGTCGGTACAAATTTTCGTCACCGGCTGAAAATTTCGTCACTTAGTACCGACGAAGTTTTTACCGATAAGGTATATTTAAAAAAACAAGATTTATTTGAAATGTTGAAAATATTCGATAGTTGCGGGACTTTCTGGTGATACGAACCATTTCGACAGCTTAAACATTGAGGTCTGGGAACTAGAAATCACTGTAACTTCAAATTTTTATTTTTACTCACATTATATACAAGCGCTTCCTGTGTTTTTGATTGAGCGTAAGAATGTTGTCGTCTCTTTTGATTTGCAAATTTTTAAAATCAAAAAGATAAAGACCTCTATGAGGAATAGAGGTTGTAATAAAACTGCAGCCATTATTTTGCAGAATCAATACGAGGCAGATTCTAATCAAATTTTGAGAGTTCTGACATGCAATGTTCAATTACAACGTTACATCACAAGTTACCAATTCAATTGGAGTAAGTTTCTGTCACAATTTACTGCATCCCCTCTCAAACGTTCCGGATCTATCCAAGATGTCTTGAGCTTAGGTTTTTCCGAACTGCATTAAGTTACACAAAGTTGACTTTATCATGAAACTCTGGTTGTCTGAAGTAAACCGACATTAAATGCATATGAAATCATGGCAATAGATGCAACACAAATAGGGAATATCCAACCATATCGCTCGTATTCATCTTCGGTATGCTCTACTTTATCCGTTTCTAAAAAACAATGATTTGTCATTAAACTTAGTAATCCGACCACTTCGGTTGATTCGTATCGCAAACAGTACGGTTTTCATCACAAAAGAAGTGTCTTTGTGCATACTAAGTATGCACAAAGAAACTCCTTCTGTACGAAAATTGATTGATACGAATTTCCATTCGAAGTTTGTGGACGGTCGACACAACTCTATGTACGAAAACTGTGGTGGTGTATCAGCTATGGTTCATCAGCGTAAGCAGTGTTCAGGAAATTCGTATAGTAACTTAGTTCTGGAAACGGTGTTTTAAAAGAAGATAAAAAGATAAATTTAATTTAGGATTTTGACTTACGTTGATCAATCATACGTGGTCAAAATATTAGGGAGTATACGACGGTAACGCTGTATTTACCTTTTTGTATATAGGCTACTTTAAGGGTGCATATTTTTGCGAGAAGATATTTTCGCGGAAAAAGAAAATCGCGAAATTTTTAATTTTCGCGGGAATTAATGTTCGCGTTTGGCGAAACTTTCGCGTTTTGATGAGAATATTCGGTTTTGCTGGAACTATATGGCCGTTTTGGACCGAAACATCGCCAGATATGGTCGACTCAGCACGAATGGCCGATTTTGAAAATTTCGCGGGATTAAGTTTTCGCTTATGAGCGCTTTTGAACAGTTTCGCGGGAATAAACTATGTACCCTTAAAGTACTTGCGTTCCATCCTGCAGGATGGAATGCGTGTAGCTTATATGTACAAAAGCTAATTCTTCGTTGTTTTCGCAGATTAGGGTTTTCAAATCATTAGTGCATTTTGAAGGCAGAAGGGTATCTGATCCTCAGGCACTGTTAATTATGCATGAGAGGTCTATAGGGCATCATGGAATTAACATCTGAGATAAATTTTGGTGAAATTAAGCAAATAAAGAAACTGTTTTTCAGAATAAAAGTTTTTTCCTTCAAAAAAAGTGTAAATCCTTTACTGCAATAACTTTGGAAATGAGGATTATCTTAAAAGTAAAACTTAATCGCATATGGCCACAGAAGAAAAAAAAATATTTTAAATTGTAAACGTTAGAAAGTTAGTGATATTTTCGTAAATTAGCTATTTATTTTCCCGCGAAAATATTGGTGCATTAAAAACTATCTGTTTTAACGAGGTGTCGCCTTAGGACTCGTTTACATGAAAAATCATTGCGGGCGAAAAATTTAACCAATCACAGAAGCCACGACAGTTCATTTCGCCTATAGAAAGTCTTCATGTAAACGAGTTCTTAGATTGTCCGTCTTGAGCAGGTTTGTTTATAAGAGTTTGACCGTAATTCTGTCGTTGCGAAGAAAACTGTCCGTCTTACTCAGATGTACGTCTTAGACCATGTCCGTCTTATGAAGATTTGACCGAAGTTGAAAAAATTATCGTTAGCCTTCCATACCTGCAGTACCCCCTGATTCAAGTAAACATTTCCGTCCTAAATTGTTAAAGAAACTGTTAACCTCATTAACAATTTTTTCTTGAAAACAATGCTACCATTTTGAATCATTCGAAACGACATTTTGAGACAAAAAGAAAGCAAACAAGAAACCGCTTCATTAATACAACATGACATCGCTGAGGTAAAACAGGCAGATGATATTCTCAGCGCCACGTCCCTGGAAGTACTGCGTTCAACCTGTTCCTCTGTAAAGTGGCAATTGCCATGTTTCAGAGTCATAGGGTTGGCAGAGAGACGGATTAACAACTTCAGAGGGCTTGATGTAACTTCTTCCCTAGTAGTGGCTAGTGGTGTCGTGGAGGAGGAGTAGAAATAGCCTTGGGAGAGATGAAGAAGTTAAAACATAATAAAAAAATTAACCCTTTAATGCCTAGTGTCTATTAAATGGTCATACACACTTGAACAACCCTGATGCACTTTTCTTCAGGATATTTGAAGCGTTTTGTTACCATCAGGCAATATTAGGGTTAAAACAAAATAAACACTGACTTAGTAGAATTTATTTGCATGATAATCGAGTGATATTTACCTTGATTTCCCAACTCTTCTTTAAAATATTTCGGCAAAATTCTACTAACATATTGACATAAATTTGAACATCCTTTTAAATGATTTTGAAGTTTAGTATTTTCTAACGGAATTTTTAACAAAGGTACCAAACACGAAAACAGCAAAGCATCAACTGAACTGGGTCTAAAAATTTTTTAAAAATTAACAAGCATTTTAGGGACGTTACACAAAAGAATGCAGATCTGGAAGGGAATAATATATGTATGTATCTATCAGATATTTTGAAAACACAACAGAATAAACTAACAGTATTTGAGGCCGAACGAAATTTTCATTATGCTTACAAAAAAACGGGGTAACCTTAATAAATAACTAGAAGCCCTAGTGCTTTAAGAATTCCCGCTTCTTGACCAATCGCTTTCAAATCTGTAACTTCTTTTTGCATCTTGCGACCCTATCTCCTAGCATAAACAGAACAGGAATCGAAGTAAATGTGCCTCATTTTTACCATTTTTATCATTTTTAAGTGTGATATGGCTTGAATAAAATTGTAGCGAAAAGACGATCAATACTATAATTTAAGTCTAGTGTTCATCGTTTTATACATGCATAAAGGGGGATTTCCACGCTTTTTGAAATAAGTTCGATCAAAAAAAATTGTTGTATTGTTCCTATTGTATCTCTAATTATTCAGTTTTTCAAAACAACTGAGTTCAACGAAAAAAGTTCCATCAAAAAAAGTTCGTAAAAAATAAAAAAAACATAATAGAAAAACAATAGGAACAATAGAACAACTTTTTCTAATCGAACTTCATTTTCATCTTAGATGAAGTGTTATTGTAACACTTATGTGTTACAATAACACTTCATCTAAGATGAAAATGAAGCGAACTTTTTTTAAACCTCGTAAACTGGTTTCTAAATTGTACCATATTACTTCAGGAGACATGGGCGGATCCAGAACAGAAAACACCTTAGTCCTTAGACGAGTGTAAACATGGTCCAAATACGTTATGCACCGACTGGGTATAAAGAGTATTTGTTCTGATAATTCAACGTCAATAAGGGACCGTCCACAGAATTCGTATCGTGATACGAAGAAGTGTTTTTATGCATACTTAGTATGCACAAAACAATCCTTCTGTATGAAATTGATACGAATTCCCATACGAATTTTGTGGACGGTCCCTAAGAAAAATGGAAAGAAGTCAAAAAGGAAAACCCTTAGCCGCCAGACTCCCATTCTCCCCCCGCTCCGCCGGGCCTGGAACATACCGTATATACATAACTATTTTATGAGGAATTAACGCTTACAAACATATTCAAAGTTATTGATTTATTTTTATTTTAATCATCGAGCATTCATGACGATTTTATAATTTTAATCGTGTGAATCGCCCAGTCTGAACCAGGCTTTAAATATAACTCATTTAATATGCATGTTAACAAAAGAACTTCAATAAAAGAAATCATTCAGAAATCAACCGGGAAGACAACACATAAATTACCTTGATGCTAATTAGATTTTATTACTCAAATGCACAACCCACACTCAATTACGACACACACAAAACACAGAAAACGCCACCAAACACATCACACACAGCCTGGGCCTCTAGCTAGCTAGATAATAGAAGCAATATCCTGTCAGCATCACCCTGTGTGGTGCTTTTTCAGCGCACAACTGACCTTCAACGTTTTCTTTCTACGCTACATACATTACAGTCCAGTTGTTGATAAAACATAATTTGATGGATCATCCAAAAAATATTTATCATCTTCTGAAGTTCGAAAAACAAATCTGTTTTTTTGACTCGATTCCTGTAGATATTAGCCTACCTGGTATGATCGATCTGCTACGCTGGCGAAGATTCGACGGACAGCAGTAGGCTATCGTGGTCTCGCTGTCTCATACCCGGAGTAATTTTTTGGGACAGAGAGAGACCGAGGTCTATATCAAAGAATTCCCTTCGCTTTTAGCGGGCTGGAATTCAATCATCTGACATCAGGAAAGAAAAGAATAATAATTGCTTCGAGTTTAATATAGCGTTGATTTTAGAAGTAGTCTTCCAGTTATTCCCACTTTTTTAAGGAAAACAGCATTCGATGCTTTTGAGTTCAAAGAAGTGCATGGGTCGGTTAATAAACTGTTTCACGTAACATTGTCACACTAACAAATCGCCGACAATTATCTACACTAAAATCGTACCATTTTCACCTAAGAAAAAGTGTCTCTGTGCATACTCGGCACAAAGGCATTTCTTCTTAGATGAATTTGGAAGTATCATAGGTTCGATAATAAGGAACTGTCTCAAAAATTCGCTTAACAAATTCACTTCATTTCTGTCAATTTTCATCTCAGATGAAGTGTTATTGTGCATATATTGTTATTGTTATTGTTCATCTGAGATGAAAATGAAACGAGTTGTTAAGCGAATTGAACCCTTATGAAGAGTCTAGAACATACTTGCTACCAAAGAGAAAATCTTTATCTTCAAGAAATTCTGATAATTGGTTGAGAATAATTGCAGCGTCATCATGTAACTAAAAACAAAAAATATTTATTTATTTACTACATCATCATTATAATGTTCTTAACCCTATAAAGCCTGGGGTGTGTGTGTGTGTGGGGGGGGGGCATTTTCAGATAACTTTTTTTCAGAATAATCCTAGACGTTGATATTTTTCACTATTAATATTTATTCCTTTCACACATTTTCACCAAGTTTCATTGAATTTCCATAGTTACTTTAGACGTTATTAGCTATCAGTCGAAACCACCTCTAAATTTGCAGTCAAATCCTTGTAAAATACATTAAAATAAAAATGGCAATATCTTTTTACTGGATACTTCGTTTTACTTGAAACTTGGCCCAAATATAGTTTTTATCAAAATATTTTCGTTTTTTTCTATTTCCGGTAAATTTGAGATTTTCCGGTAATATTTCCGGTCTTTTCCAAACAAGGTGGTTGTTTTCCCTGAATTTCGAAAGAAACACCAATATTATAGACTCTGCTGAAAACAAAACTTTAAAAACTTGATCATATTGGATTTTATATGCTTTTAAGTAAATACACATTTTCCGGGGATTTCGACATATTTAATGACATCACTGACGAAATGATGACGTCATAAAAAAATTATGACATAAGCAAGTTCATTTCAAGGGAACGTATGACTGTACCAAGTTTTATGTTATAAGCCCTCGCCGTTTCGGAGTTATAGAAGGGGGTGGGGGTGGGGGGCTAGTACTGAACAGCCCCTCAAACCCCTAGGCCTAATAGGGTAAAGGGACTGTCCACAAAACTAGTACGGAAATTCGTATTAATTTTCATCACAGAAGGAGTGTCGTTGTGCATACATACATAAAAAATACTGGGCCCTGTGCTTTCATAGTAGAGAAATTGTTTAGGTACCGTCCACAAAATTTATAAAGGAATTCGAGTCAATATTAGGGAGCTTAAGCACAGTCTAATCTACGACGGCAACGTGATATTTACCTTTGTGTATATAGGCTACTTGCATTCCATCCGGCAGGATGGAATGCAATTAGCCTATATGCACAAAGGCTAATTTTACTTTGCCGTCGAAAAGTGAGTAGAGACCGTAAGTATGACCGTAAATATGTTTAGAGGGGTAAAATTCGCTTTAATTAAGCGAATTAAACCGAATTACGCCTCACAAAAATGTTGTTTCTATTTTTCCACATAACTTAGGGACCTCAAAAATTCGCTTAAATTCGCTTCACAATTCGCTTCATTCTTAATAATTTTCACCTCAGATGAAGAGTTATTGTAACACGTACGTGTTACAATAACACTTCATCTAAGGTGAAAATGAAGCGAACTGTTTAAGCGAATTTAAGCGAAATTTTGAGACGGTCCCTTAGAATTTTCAAGTTGTTTTTTAACTAGAAATACAAATTCCCAAATTCATTTTTTCCCCTTTATAGCAGGCATACACGTCGAATAGGTGTATTGTAAACAAAAGCGGCTCTCTTAGAAAAAATGCAATGAAAACTTTGCTGTGCTTGCTATTTTTCAGCAAATATACCTGTGTCATAATATCTGCTGTTTCTTCATCAGTGAATCGTTTAAATTGTTTAACAAAATCTTCTTGTTTATTCTGTATTTTCTGCGGTATAGAAAAGTTCAGTGGATATTGACATGATTTTGCATACATTCCACGCGTTACTTCAGTATAATTGCTACTATCTAACCACAGTGATGAAATCTAAAATGGGGGAAGAAAGGGAAGAATATTAGGGACCAGTAAAACATTGAGAATACTTTTATTTTATTTCATCCATGCACCACCACTGCAAAAGAATTTTTTGAATGTCAAAAGAAGGCTTTTAGATTGTAATTGTCTAGAAAATATGTAACGCAAGTCGTCTCATTTATATCACAGAAAGGTATCGTATGCACTAAGACTCTGATATGATTTATCAAATTTTGTTATCGTATCACTATCACCGTGTAATTCCTAATGTAATAATTCGCTTCACAGTTCGCTTCATTCCTAATAATTTTCACCTCAGATGAAGTGTTATTGTAACACTTACGTGTTACA
>JAUCNQ010050339.1:0-12945 GCA_032352715.1 Bougainvillia muscus | reverse complement strand
CTCTTCTGCGGCCTTTATTCGTCTCCACCGAAGAATGACTACTTATATTTCCGATATATATGAATTTCACAGACCATTGTCCTGTAGTCCTGTGGCTTACTTGACGGCTTTTCGGGGTTTAAAGTTTTCGGTCTGTCTTTTTTATTAAAAAAGTAATATAAAAGACAGATCGAAAACTTTTAACCCCAAAAAGTTGTCAAGTAAGCCACAGGACTACGGGACCAGGGTCTGTGAAATTCACATATATAGGAATATTTGTGAGCTGTCCACACGACTCCGCATCGAAGAAACATTTTAGACTCTGGGCCGACTCAAAAGTCCAAATTTTTCGATCGGCAGACAGAGTCGGTCTGCCTAGACTACTTGTAAGGCAACCAGATTCCTTGCTTTGGATGTGATGAGCGTTTTCCTCAAAGTATCTTTTATAAGTAAAAGGTACATCTGATCTTATGGTTTTGCAAGATAAAATGATCGTTGGACGTCATATTTGTACCCAGGATTTTACACTGAAAAAGTCTTTATATTCTTCAATTTTTTTTATATTTTTATAATTTTTTTTAACTTCTTCATTTCTCACCTCTCCCAAGGCTATCTTTACTCTGCCTCTCTGCGAAACCACACTGGCCACTTCAAGGTCAGAAGTTACACCAAGCCCCTCAAATTTGAAACAGTCTCTGAGCTTCCACACCCCTCTGCCAACCTTAAGACTCTGAGAAATGACAATAACACCTTCACAGAGGAAAAGGTTTACTGCACTCAGTTAGGATCAACGAGCAAACGAGGGATCCCAATCAAGGGACTATACCGCAAACAAGGTATCTGTGATAAGTCCGACTCCAAAAAAGACCTTGGTTCTGGTCCTTTTACACTCTTCCAAAATGGCCCGGTCGGTTGGGCGGCTCCAATAATGGTAATTTTTTTTCAAAAAGATCAATAGTGGTCAAAAATAGTCAGCGGTGCGGGAATTCGCCCTGGGCGCAAGTACAAATCAAGTTCTAAGGTCATGAAGCCAAAATAGGTCCTGAGTACAAGTACCGGTTGAGCTCATTTGCCAAATACCAAACCACACACCAGGGATGATAGACAGAAACAGCGAAGAAATATTGTTGTCGTAGCAGCTAAAAGTTTTTTGATTTTTGATTTTTTCTAATTTTCCGACTCTCCGGGTGAAAAATTGCCGATTTTTTCAAAATGTTATACGACCGGGAGGACGACGTGAACCAAGTTTTGTTTTGGAGTCGGCCTAAACTTCTATAGCTTATATAGATGAGTTGATAATCGGCACGTTCATTCTACCAGGCTTGCTTCAAAGCAACATGCTTACAGATCTAAAATATGTTCTGTAAATTATCTTATTGAAAATATAGACCGAAGTTGATGCAAGTTCTGGCTAATCTGACCGGTAAATATCTACTTTGAATTGCATACAAATACGAAGATACTTTCAACGTTACGAAATAGCCAAAAACTAATTGCCGATGAGCAAGGCGAAGGCCGAGAGAAATAAAAACCACAAAATCCCTCGTTCGCGGTATACTATTCCTTGTTTGCGGGATCCCCATGGGCCCCATCCCTCGTTTGCGGGATTCCTTGTTTGCTTGTTGACTGGCACTTTTAGGGATATGGCACTGAGAAGATCCTCGGACAGGATTTGAAGCAGGGCGCCTCGATTATGAGCTCAATGTGTTACACTGTGCCACTACTGCATTGTGGGAAGAAGACAGTTATAGGGTTCAAATTAGAAAGAAAAATTCGATTCACTAAATAATATGAATGATAACGTAAATTCAAACGAAAATCCAATTTTGGGTTTGCAGTTAATACATAAGATTGTGCATTTGATTCGTAAAATGTTCAATTTGGCTCACATATTGCGAATGTGCCAGAAGATTCTGGCCTCGTAGACATTACAGTGAAGCGAGTTTGCTTCCTAACTCTGATATATATGAAATGATAAACAATATATAATCAACAATTCTTTTCTTTTTTTCTTTGTAGATCATCCGGTGAAAAGCAGTATGGAATTACATCACCCATTTCTTTGGCTGGGCCAAAGCCTCTTGTAAGCCTCTTCTTCCATAATTATATATCATATCTAAAATTATATCAAAATCTTAGACAAATATTATCTTTGTAAATGGTGACCTTAAGGGCAATGTTGATGTAAAGAAATCAACTGATTTTAGTTTAAAATTGCAGACAAGGACTTTAATTTTGTTTTCAACGCAACTGTTCTTCTAATAAAATGTCGGAATTTACTGTAGAAGTCCGATAGTAGACACCCCTGATAGTAGGCGTAATTTTAATAAGCCGCTAAAAAACGCTAAAAACCCATAGTAAACCTCTGGTAATAACCTCTGATTGAGGTCCACCTAAAATGGCTAATAACACTGAAAGTAAGCGGGCGCTTACTATCAGACTACAGTATTTGTATGTAATAAAATGTAATTACTGAAGCTTTCAATGGTACTTCTTTTCTCTATACAGGACGAAGACTTATCAAAAGCATTGGAGGAAACTTTAAAAGAATATGGAGTATTTGAAACACAAGAACAAATGCAACATAGGTAAAGATTTCACAAAATGTGTTTGGAAATTCATATCAATTTTATTCTGAAGGAGTGTCTTTGTACATACAAAGTATGCATGCAGGCACTTAGGGACACGTATGAAACCACACGTATGAAACATATGAAACATGTACAGATGTACATCACAGATGAAAGTGTGCACAAAAACACTCATTCTGTATGAAAATCGATATGAATTTCCATACAGTCTCTGTCCCTTATCATGTGTATGAAAATTGATGTGGATTTCACTACGAATTTTGTGGACGGTCCAATGGACTGTCCATCAAATCTGTATGATAAATCACATTCTGCATACTTTGTATCGCTAAAGAAGCTGAGATGAAGAGGATTGTGTTTGCCACAAACTAAAACTCCTTATGACTATTTAATAACATAAAACAAGCAATGGCTCTTTTCCTGTGTAATTCTTATGGTTGATTGTATCTTTAGAATGATCGTACTGGGAAAATTAAACAAACTTGCATTGGAATGGATTCAGGCAACGTCATTAACTAAGGTGAGACAAGCTATGTCGTTTTTATTTTAAATCTGCTTTTGACATCACCA
Source organism: Bougainvillia muscus (assembly GCA_032352715.1). Lineage (NCBI taxonomy): Eukaryota > Metazoa > Cnidaria > Hydrozoa > Anthoathecata > Bougainvilliidae > Bougainvillia > Bougainvillia muscus. The sequence goes on along the minus strand of JAUCNQ010050339.1, from coordinate 9,805 downwards.
ATTGCTTTTAAATGATGCTGATGATTTTTGTTCATTCAGTTCTACGCTGATATTCTTGAAAGCAAAAATTCCGAATCGTATGCCTAAAATGGGAGTCAAAGCTCATTATTTGTATTTTAATTAATGAGAGTACTGAAAAACACTCCCCTAAGTTATACCTCAGGAAGACCAGACATGTTATCGACAGGTTATTGTCATATTCAGGAATTTTTTGGGCAAGTTGATTAAATTAGTGACTAGAAAATTTAAAAAAAATTTGTATATATTTACAGATTGCCGAAAAATCGCCTTTCCAACAATTTCTTTCACATAAGTAATAAGTTTTCTAGTTTTACTTGTGTTTTAATTTTCAGTTTTGTCTACTGAATCCAGACTTCAAAAATATTTGAGAAATAAGTTGGGCCAAAAGCAGAGCATCTTAGCACAGCTAAAATCGTTAAACAGCTGATTTAATTTCTCTGAAAAAACATGCTTAAAACAAGCTTTGACAAATCACGTATGTGCGTACATGCCGTACTCAAAAATGCAATATTTTGACATTCACGTACTTGCCTTTTTTTCTCAAGTCCGTGCACGTACTTTCTCAAAGCGAATGCACGTATTTCTGTTTGTCCACCATCTGTACGTCTCTTATAGGCTTATTATATAGGCTCGTACAATACTTTTGTTTTATGTTCTGCTAGTTTCCAATTATTTACTTGCATCTTTTATCGTCGTTTTTTATGACAATCAGGCCTTCGTGTGAGAGGCGAGTGGTCACTCTCGCATCGCTCAAAATAACTTATTATAGGTCGACGATCATTTTGATCCGAGAAAATCAATATATGACAGTCATTCAAGTGAAAATCCTGATGGTCATATCCTTAAAAATTGTCGCCCACCATGGTTGGGTGAGGATGAAAATATTCCACATTAGACCCTCGGAAACTGCCTCTAAATTAATTTCTGATAATATTTTTATTTATACAAAATGGGAGTGCGATTGTATACAAACATAAACAAAAATGTACTTTGTTCACATGCAGCCTGGGCGCTTAAGAGTGAATGCACGATAGAACCTACAAACATGGGATCATGGGGGTATTTAGAGTTTTCTGATATTCTGTCCAAAGACAGATCTTATCAATACCAATTAATTCCCAAAATTTCAACGTTCAAAATTGTACGGTTCAAGAGATATCGTTATTTCAAATTTTGATAAAATACAGACCTCTAATTTACAGACCAGAACTTAAAATGATGATTACTTCCACAATATATGAAAAATTGGCATACATATAGATATTGATAAAGTGTTTCTAAATCAACTCTTAAAGTGATGAAAATAAAATCCGTAATGGCGGAAAATGGTTATTAACAAGACAAATTTTCGATTTTTTGTTAATACATCCTATTTTGGAAAATATTTTTATATAACTGTAATATAGTAACTGTTAACTATCATAATACAACGATCGAAATAAGGGGTCGCAGTTCGCTAAATGCGAATCGTTTTTTAGTTTATGCGAACCAATTTAATCAACTATCTTTAAAAATGCGAATCAAAACTTTTAAATTTCTAACTCTTTCTCCGTATAAAATCGATTAAAACGAATCAAGGAGCTAACAAATGAATCAACGAACAACACGCACATATGTCATAACTGCGCGCACCATATTTGTTTATCATTTTTCATACAGCTCTATGGTTTTTAAAACCATTTCTTGCGAAAGAAGTTGTCCTAATTATTTTTCTATTGATTTAATTTTTCGAAAGCGAAATATGTTTTTTGTTGATCTTTTTTCAACTTTTTTATTTGTGAGAAAAGTGTTCGTATGAAACAAAAATAAACAATATCAAAACAATGAAAACAATAGTACTCTTTTTCGCACGAAATGTTAAAAAGCATAAAAAGACGACCATCTCCAGACAGAAAATATCGAGCCGACACAACTTAGTTCTCAGGACCACTTTGCACTTTTTTTACCGAGGGCTCCTAAATATTTACTTTATTTCGGGCCTTTGTGGGAGAGGCGAGCGATCACTCACATGCGCCTCTCCACACACACCTCGAAGTCTGGAGGTGTGCGATTGATCGCACGCGCAAAATAATAGTAAGTAACAAAGCTTAATCGCTCTCGCTAACTAATTCTTGGAGTCAAATCGCTTGCACTGAGTTTGCAGCTTTTTCTCGCCAATCGTTGACACATATAAGCCTTTTAAAAGTGTTAAAATCAATTTATTAATGTATTTCCAGTGGCGTACTCGAACCTAGTCTGAGCACCAAGATGGAGACTAAAACTTATTACCAATTAATAGTTAATAAATGATCGTTAGCCTTTTAAAAGGTTATCTATCAATTATTACGCTATTAAATGTCAATGAGTTTTGCTCTCCATTTTATTCCTTTGCCCAGTTATAAGCTTGTTCTGGATCCGCCCTTTTAGTGTGCACAAAGACACTTCTGTGATGAAAATGGTACGATTTGCAATACAAGATTGTGACGATCAATAGTAGTGATGACGACATATAGTAGATAACTATCTTTGCCTTTTTATGAATCTATTGTATTCGTTGACGTTATATTATCAACATCATTTTGTTTAGAAAGACAATTAAATAATATTAATCCTTTAATGCACAGGTCTACAAAATGGTCATACTTGCCTTAATAATCCTGTAGCAAAAGGTTGTATGACCATTTTCTAAACATTTTATGTCAAACATTTCTTTTCCAATATAGCATAAAATTCTTGATATATTGTAATAAACAGCAGTGGCAGATCCACTCTTAGTCTTTAGAGACCATCACCATACATTAAGTTATTAAAAAATTAATGACTCCAAGACTTTACTGATGTGACTAAGTAAAAGCGTGATTTGAATCCGTCTATGTACAGGATGAAAGAAAAAAAATCATGCCATTTTAGATATTCTTATGCAATATTTTCGTGATCAATCACGGTTCACATCGATCGATATACTTTTGATGATCACAACATCGCCAACTATTTTTAAAAGCGAAGAAGGCTTTTTTAATCAATAGCTCATTTATTAAATTTCTGTTTGTCTGTGCAGGTATTTCTCCCCAATGTATTCCTTGTGTTCAAAACATGTATTTAATTGGTTTACTAATAGTCCTATTGTTTTTTCGAATATGCAAAGTGTGGTGCAAAAGTGTACATTGTATTGAACAGAAAAAAACCTCAGAAATCGATTTAGAGGCTGTTTTAGAGGGTCTACATAGCAAAATTTTCATCGTCGCCCAACCATGGTGGGCGACCATTTTTTTTTAATCTTTGAAACGTAGCGAACCGTTTATTTAACGTTAATTCGATCCCTGTCATATATCTTAAAGTTACCCTGTACATATTTTTAGATTTAGAGTAATTGAGGATCAAAGTATCGACCCAAAATAAGACTTTTTCTTATCAACGACCCTAGCAACAGATAGAAATGCCCTAGAAACGCATAAAATCATTTATCATTGATGTTTTTTATGACGTTAGTAACTGTTCTGAGTTAATTCAGCAATATATTATAGAGGGAAATCGAGTTAACAGCAAGAAATAGGCTTCTTTTGGACTATTAGAGGTCTAGAAACTAACGCAAATCTTTTGGCGCAAAGAAGCCTTTACATTACTATTTGAAACACTTCTTAGTGCAGGAAGTATGACTTCTGAATAATGTTCAAAATATACTTCAAGAAAATGATAGTTTATTAATTTTAGATAAGTTGTTCTTAAGTTACGCCATTTCGAAATCCACAAAATTGTAGGTTAGGGTACCCAAAATGTTACATATTGACTGGGCAGACATGTTTGGACAATGTTCTCTTAGATTTTGTGTATGGTATGTTACAATGTTTTACTGAAACTAAATGTGATTCTTAAAATGAGAAAGATTTAAAAAGATCCAGTTTGATAAGACATATTTAATTTGTCCAAAAATCTCCACAAAACTACAATCTCAGCAATATTTCTCAATTGTGCACTATTTATTTTATTCTGAACGATTTTTAAAGACAAATATATGGGAAATGGCTCAATGAGGGGTATTTAATCACTTTTATTATTACTTAAAGCAATTTTTACTGTAGATTTAAGAAGAATCTAGGCATTCTTGAACTTTGTGTGTGCCATAATAGATATCCTGATTCCCGTCTACAAGCAATTCTCTATAAAACACTGCACTTTTTTAGATTTTCAGGTGTACTTTATGTACACCAATTCTTAAAGCAATTGAGTATATATTGATGAAGTTATCTTCATTTTAAGTTCCGGTCTATAAATTATGGGTCTGTATTTTATCAAAACTTGAAGTCACGATATCTCTTGATCTGTACAATTTTAAAAAATTAAAATTTTGGGAATTAATTGGTATTGATAAGCTCTTTCATTGGACAGAAACTCAGAAAATTATGAATTCCTCCATGATCCCAATAACCTATGATTGTGTTGATTCTATCGTACATTCACTCTTAAAAGATATTATAACTTGGCACATAAGTGCCGTCATCTAAAAAATCTATAAAAAACCCTAATTTCTTTGGTTAAAAGAAGCAAGTCAGAGGCAGATCAGGATTAAAATTACTTATCATTACGTTGTACTTGTTCATTATAATAGTTTTACAATTGCTTGTTAGCCTTTGAAGTGAAACGTAATTTTTTTACTATCAAAAATATTTAGATTTAGTCTCCATCTTGGTGCTCTAACTAGTCCTGGGTGGTAAAGGTAAAACAGAAATGATGTACAAAAAATAAATTTATCCTTTTCTAAAATTTGCTAAATAATACTACAGCTGGGGGATGGAGAATGTTTTGATTTCTGGGAGGACCTATTTACTTGGGGGGATCTGATTTCTTTGGGGGGACCTGAGACAATTTCCTCCTTTAATTGTGACTGTTAAGCTTTTCAAGCTTATTGTGAAAATCTACAATCTACTTTTTTATCTTTATCATTTACAGGAAAATTCCCTTTGAAGATTGTCTTTTTTTTCTGAGGGGAATTACGCTTTCCTTCATGTGTTAATCTCGCAAAATTGTGAACCCTTGACTCTATAAATTGATTTGTTTGTTTCCACTTAAAAATGTTCTGTTCCCTGTGTGTTTTCTACTTGTGTTTGATGGTGATCAGGCAGATTTCAGAATTTGGCAAATTATTGGGGGGACCTAGACTATTCAGAGTTCTGGGGGGACCTAATTTCTTTGGGGGGACTTGAGCCCCTCTAGATACCATGACATATCATTTTATTTTCGTAAACCTTACGGACGTTTGTGCAGCATCAGTCAATGTGAATTTAGCTAGAGATTTGAGGGCCTTAAATTAAGCATTCTGTGTCTATTTAACATGAATACGAACACGCGATTTGCACTAGTTAAAAGGTTTATACTACTTGAAAATTTCGCTATTGCACGTACACTTCAGAAATATTTCAAGTACGTTGCTTGATAATGCATGTACATATGAAAATGTTTTCAAGTACGTTGACGTACGACTTGAAAGTTTGATTTGTCAAAGCCTGCTAAAACCGAAATGATAAAGATTTGAAACAAAAATCGCATTATAACGAAATGCATAATTTAAGTGAAGGCTACTCATTCAGATTTTTGGGCTGATTTTTTGGGCGCCCAAACCGTTATAGCAGCTCCTGAAGTGCTCTGGATATGACACTGGTGCATGTTAGCGTCACAATATCTAGCTTCAGTCCTGGTCCTGGCGCAGAGCATAAAGCCACTCCTTCTGAGATGAAGTTCTCAGCATCTCATCTTTCAAATTTGTTGACAATCCCATAGGATTAATGTTTGTCATGTTGCATGAAAGATTGGGATTTTACTGGTAATTTTTAATTGTTGCAGGATAACTGCTCTTAACCCTTTAATACCTGATGGTAGAAATGTATGACCATTTGATAGATACCAGGCGTTATAGAGTCAAAAATTGTTTACACTGGTGACAAACCAATTGATTAAAGTCAAATTAAAATGAGGCTAAGACATTTCTTCACTACCAATCATTAAGGAATAGTGATCGTTAGTGGTGAAGTGACAGCCTTGAAAACACTTAGCTGAAATGTTATTTACTTAAGAAATATGTATCAACTGAAATATTTGATGACTGGATTAATGCTTATTTCTAGAACATGCCAGAGGCTATAGCAAAGACTGTTGGTGGAAAGATATTCACATTTGGGTCATTCAGACTAGGCGTACATACAAAAGGTTTGTTTGCCCCCCCCCCTCACATACACACACACTAAAAAAACACTGCTTGCTGTAACCTGAAAAGTCAGAAATCAAATTATACCCAATGTGATTATTTCTTCACTCCGCTCAAATCTACCACGAAATAATGTGCCAAAGATGACAAATATTTTTCATCCATTTTAGCATCACAAGTAGTATAACACTGAAATTTAGGTTTCACCCATGTTTGATCATTCATTCAGAAAATATTGAAAGTTTACTTTACAAAGGGTTCCTACTGTATGAGATGATGGGACAGACTTATGTCACTGTCACCTCAACATGGTGACAGAAGTTTCTAAGTCACCACTATTATAAGCAAGAACTTCTTAAGAAATTTGGATGCAGTGTGATAAAAAAAAGCTTCCTTGTCGTGTCAGATAGAGTTAAACCAGGGAAGGTTAGTTGAATGCATTATTGAATTGTTGGATTTATAATTTTTGTTTTGTTTTTCTAATTTAGGAGCTGATATTGATACACTTCTTGTGGCACCCAGGCATATTGAAAGAACAGACTTTTTCTCTTCTTTCTACGAATTCTTAAAGCAACGTGAAGAAACAAAAGACTTACGTGTAAGTGAAGAGAATAGGGCTTGATGAGCTTGGTGCTCTATTCATTCTTGAAATTCACTTTGGTAGTCACCAATTTTCAATTTTCCTCAACATGAATTCGCCACAATTTGTTTTCAACACTTCTCAGTGCAATAACTACGAATTGCATGTGCAGTTATTGGCGACTTACCATGCACCATGTTGACAAAGCATTTGTGTTTTTCATGCAGTATATAATTGCTTGCACTATTATTTAGTGTCCAAACAAGACAAAATTTGTAAGAAAACAGTGTTTTAAAAGGAACATTAGAAGTATAGACAGGATGTAAAGTCGCATTTAACCTTTCTACTACTTCATGTAGAGTCTGAATATTTAAAAAATATCATCAACATTGTTTAAGCTAAAAAGAAGCCTTTTTCTGTTTTGTCTTCGGCAATTGTCTTGCTTCTATAAATAAGCCCTTGTGGTTTTCTGTTTTGTTGTAGGCTGTTGAAGAAGCATTTGTACCAGTTATCAAAATGAATTTCGACGGTATAGAGGTAATTGTAGGCAGAAAAAACATAAGGACCTTCTACAGAGTTTCTGGTAGTTATTAAGTTTAATTTTTAACTCGCAGATTGTCTTTCAAAACTATGTGGGTGAATTATCTTGAAACCGGTCGATTCTCCATGACGTTGGGAATTTATCTCCTGTTTAATTGACCACTTCACATTTCGTAAAATGGCTTATGACACCACCAAATAATTTTTTTTTTTTATCATCATTCCGATACCAAAAGTTTTTGCATACAAATTTGAGAACGTTTTTGTTACTCTACAGCTGTCCCAAGAAAATACGTTACACTGAAAGTGGCACTGACTGCCACTTTACTTTGCTTAGAATTGAAATAGAGCCATTTGATGATTGCATGCTAACAATATCTCTCATTTAATAGACGTTACGCCTGCCTATATCAGGGTCTTAACCAAAATAGGAGGGCAATAAAGAGCAATACGTATTAGTAATAGCATGACTTTGGAGGGCAATTTGGGATAAATAGCCCGAGTTTCCGTTTCAAATTTTTTCAAAATAGCCCCAACGTAGTGAGGGCTATTTGAAAAACTTCGAAACGAACGCGGGCTATTTATCCAAAAATTTATCCAAAATTGCCCGACAAAGTCATGCTATTCCTGGTTAATTGCATGGAAGATTGACAATAAGTTCCGCTACTTCATTCCTTTCTTATTTCATTTATGTAAACATTGCAAATGTAAATGGCACCTTAGAATTATTTGTAATTTGTAACAATAAATTTGATTGGTTTCAAGATTATAATTCCCCCGCGCAATTTCAACTCGGAAGGCAATTACAGAATAATAGTGCCCTGCAAGACTGGCAATCTCCAGCTATTTGTAATTGGGCCATGCGATTATTATGTGAAATAGCCCTAAAAATACCTTCTTTTCAAAGAAACTATTTTGGGGACTATTTTACATGTAGGGTCACTTTCACCATCATTAGTCAAGGGGAACATCAGAATGAAAGGCGCTGTATAAAACTTGTATTAGTGCCTGTATATCTTAGGACTCGTTTACATGAAAAATTGTTGCGGGCGAAATGAACTGGCATGGCTTCTGTGATTGGTTTAATTTTTCCGATGGAAAAATTTGATCAATCACAGAAACCATGACAGTTCATTTCGCCTATAGAAAGTCTTCATGTAAACGTGTCCTTAGATAATTTTTTATAATGATTTTTGTAGATTGATTTATTATTTGCAAGACTAGCACTTACTACCATACCAGAAGATTTAGATTTGCTAGATGAAAACCTGTTAAAAAACTTGGATCCACGTTGTGTACGAAGTTTAAACGGTATGTTTTAATACCCTGGATATTGTAATCAAAATCTCATTTACTTATGTCTTAAATCATACCTTTTTCATCTAAGGAGAAGTGTCTTTATGTGTGCTTTGTATGTACTAAGACACATCTCCCAATTCATCAAATTCATGTGGGAATTTATATCCATTTTTTTCCACTTCTACCAAAATTACATTAAAAATTTATGAGTGGTTAAGAAATTTATTCAGGGGTTGACGAATCCATGTACGCTAGTACCTTCATACTCAATTATCAGTTAAAAAACGGCTGTGACGTACGTGAAACATTTCTGGCTTTTACGTTGAGCTTATTCAAATTATTGTATGTGTGCCAAGTCTTCTCGGACTACTGTACGCCGCTGTTTTCCAGTATTGTACGTCTATAGTCTTATTTTTGCAACTAGTCCACTTGGTGGAGTTCATTTTTAGTATTGTTGCAGGCTTAAAGCCTGCAACAATGCTAAAAATGCACTCCACCATGCTTGATATTTTAGAGATTTGTTACATATTTACCGAACAGATATTTTGAAGAACACCTCTGGAGTTGCACGTGCTCAAAAACGGCATTAATTTATACGGCATATATCTGCTTTGTATTCGATTATTAAACATAGTTCGTTTATGCGAGAATGACAATATTTTAACGTTATTATTGTTACATATGTATTTGTATTAACGTCATTCTTGCTACATATAACCGTCTTCTATGCGACTATTAATTCCAGTTATATTTGTGAGTGCAATGACGTTGTTGTAACGTAGTTATTCTGTGTATTACATCAATCTTCTATATAACTAGCTCTATTAGCAAACGAAAGGACGTTTTATTAAGGTCGTTACTGCTGCATATATCCACCTTCAAGCCGACTATTAATTAAGGTTTTATTAGCGAGTAAAATGAAGTCGAATTAACTGCGTTAACAAGAATCTTTATTTTTTAGCTTTCGATTTTGGTAAGCTGTATTCCCTAAATTTTATACTGATGTACTAAGGCTTTTCACATCTGAGTACGTTGGCATACGCAATAAGTTTTTTTCGAGTATGCAGACGTAGGTCTGAAAACGATTTGTCAACCCATGATATTATTTGCTAAGGAACCGTCTCAAAAATTCGCTTAGCAATTCGCTTAGCAATTCGCTTAGCAATTCGCTTCATTTTCATCTTAGA
>JAUCNQ010050228.1:0-12948 GCA_032352715.1 Bougainvillia muscus | reverse complement strand
CCCCCCCCCCCCCCCCCCCCCCCCCCCCCCCCCCCCCCCCCCCCCCCCCCCCCCCCCCCCCCCCCCCGCTCATTAATGATTCGAGGAAATACGGTAGTATTGTTCCGTTTCTCAAATTATGAAAAAAGATGAGTAATCTTACCGGTAGATCTTGCAATAGCTCCAATCAAAACAGCAGGTATGGCCATTACCAAACATCCAAACGAAGCAACAAACGAAAGAAGTTGTGCACGATCCGCTGAAGTTGAGGAAAGGACTCTTTGAAAATAAACTTGCCATGGTATGCCACCAAAAATCTACAAAAGGGAAGTAATAACGGTAAGATGTTAGAGAAGCTTCTGAATGATTTCTGAGTCGTCTAGTATGATCTAGTTATTTCTTGCAGGGATATACCTCAAATTTATAACCTTTGTGTTCACTCGATTTAGATAAAAATGATTAAAAAAAAGATTTATTTTATTTATTAGGATTTTATTTATGCCCATTAGCAGTATAACAAATATTCATAGTGATTCATTTATACAATGTATAATGGAAATAAAGCTGACACTTCTTACCAGTAGCAAAGCTGAGTCAATCCACTGACCACTAAACTTTGAATCCACAGAGCCAATCCACTCTTTGCTAGTGTCAGTTATCGCACCAACATGCTCATTGGTCAATGCAAATGGTATACAAATCCACTAAAAGAAACAGCATTTTTGAAAGCAGAAATTTTGCAGCAAGTCGTTTGTAGGTGAAAAGGTCCAAAGTCGTAGACCTTACATATTTCGAGAGTTTTTTGCAGATTTCTGAAGCCTGATAACATGAAAGTTTTCTCTTTCTATAAACACCCAACTGTTCAAAAATATGTTTTCTTATTTTTCGAGAAATTTGGTTATCCCCAAGTAACTTTCGAGCACATAAGTTTTTTTAATCTATTTCAGGTTTCTGAAAGGAAGTGAACTTCGTATATAACTCAAAGCGGTATTTTTTACTTTAAAAGGTAGTAAAAATAGCCAATATTAATGGTCTTTATACCCCTGGAAGCGTTCAATACCTCTGAAAGCGTGGGGAATTCATAGTGCAGTAAACTCAATTTAATGATAATCACTTTAAATCCACACCCATCTTTCCAGAGCTACAGAGGATTAAAATGTGTAAGAGAAAAAAGAGAGGAGGAAACAAAGATTTACACAGGCTGACTGTCAGAATAGAAATATACTTTATTATCCATTGAAACCATGATGACTTCATGATAACCGAACCAGATACATATATTTCAATTCGAAACTAATTGCTTGTGCAAGTGAAAGTTAGCTCGTGAAGTCATAACTGACTGCTCTAGTAAAAAGACTGTTATTACGTTTTTGTCTCATCAAGATTCTAGCTTAATACTTACCAATCCTACAAAAATACATATTAATTGTACGACATCGGTGAATGCTACCGAGTAAAGTCCTCCGAACAATGTATAACCCACTGCAATTCCGGCTGAAGCAATAACTGCAACATTGATGTTAATGTCCAGTATAACCGCCAACGTCGCACCAAGAGCAGACAATATAGCAGCTGACCAGAATGTTTCTCCGAGAAAGGCTGGAATATATAACAAGCCACCCATGTGTTTTCCGTATCGCTCTTGAAGAGGGTCCAGCATTGTTACATACTTTTTACGTCGCATCGGTTTTGCAAACAATAGCCCACCTAAAATGAAGGACTTATATATTTTTCAAATCAATTTTGCTTTTGACGTCTTAATAATTAAGATTATGTCCTGGCATACAAATTGACCAGTGATTTGACAGTATTTTCCTTCCTAGCTAGCTAAATTAACATAGGTTTTTATTTTAAGCTTTGTGTTTTACCAACCTGCAGTAACCTGGGGTTTTACTCCAGATTTCAGCAAGTTGCTTGATAAAATCCTTAACTTTAAAATGCAACATGTTGCATTGCACTCGCATGAAATAATTGCATAGCGTCCCGTGTTGTGCAATACAACAAAACTCGTTTCAGCAACGAAAAGTTTGATTTTTGTTCAATGCAGCACAAGATTTATTTCGTGTTTTGACAGTGTTTTTAGAAAATTGCATAATGGAGCCACGTATTGCAGCAAATTTCGTGCAGCAAATTTGATTTTAACCAATCAAATTACTTAACGCCACCTGTTACCAAGCAAAACAAGTGCAACAAGTGTTTCCAGTGCAAGGGCCTTCATATAAAATATGTTGCTCACGTCCAAAATGTATGATGGCGTGGTGACACTACAACATTTCCATGCGCATGCAACGCAACATGTTGCATTGTATGCGCATGAAAAAATCGTATAGTGGCCCCAAGGCATTTTCAAAATAGGGTTGCTTGAAAAATATAGACAATATATAGGTATAATTAATTTCCCCTTCTCTTCGTAAATATTTAATTTTTAATAATTTGTTGTAACTTTTTTGTGACAAGACTTTTCAAGATTTGATAATTTTTCAACCAGGAATTGAAATATCTTAAAAGATTTTTGATAAAAATACAATGCTCAAAAATCAACAATGTTTGATGAATAGTTTTCTTGCCATAGATTACACTTACCTACGCAAAGACTTAGGGCGTATCCCCATGGTGCTTGGGTATGAGCTAATCCTCTTCTAGTATCGTAAACACCTTCCGCAGTGCCATTAATGTAACCTCCACCAACCCAAGTAGCTTAAAAAGAACGCAAGTAGAGTGAAATAAACACCTGTTTTTTATACATGTTAATGCGAACTGAGAGAGAGACGACGTTTCTACATCCGTTTTTACTTTGTATATATCGACATTAAATAAATTGAAATACAGTTGAATCCCGATAAGTAAATATGGTTCCAGTTAGCGGGTGTTCCACTTATCCGGGGTTCCACTATTCGGTATTCAACTGTAATAGTAGACTTGTAACATGGAAAAGGGAGCGACTATTTCATAGTCTACTGTAATAATAATAAATAATATTACAGATTTATTCACACGATATAAGTGGAACATGGACTGGACCTTCAGTCGTTCTTTAAATTCACCTTACATGGGGGAGATAGATGGTAATTGCCCCATATTTAGCATTTCGATCGAAAACCCAGGTATTTCGTGTTCTTACGAAATAGAATTCCATTTACATCTAATTTCTCTCCACCTACACTACGCGAAAAGTAATTACCAAATCATTTTATTCGGTAAAGAAACTACGTTCTTGATCCGGAAGTATAAAAACAAACCTGTCATTGTAAATGTCCCTATGAATAAGCCTATATCTCTTCCAGCTAGCATTAATTCCTCACTCTCTGTCGCATGTTCAACAGCATTATTTATCTTTTTTAAATTTTCTTTCTTCTTGTACCATGCAGCCCCAATCCCAACCAATAAGATAACGATGTAAAATAGTATTATACTAATTAGACCAGCCACATTGACTGTCATGTCTATATTGTTGATATAAAATCACGCTAAATGCTTGAAAGTTTAATTCACGAGGATAACACAGAGTGATATTTGAACATAAGATCGGACAATCTACAAAGTGGGTACCAAGAATCAATTTCAGCACTTAAATTTTTAAAAGCCATCAATCCTACCGAGGTCTCTAAGGAATCGTCAAACCGGTGTCCGGAGAATTTCCCCCTGGAAAATTGCCCCCGGAGACTTGCCCCCCTCCAACAAATTACTTCCGGGAAGATTGCCCGCCGGTGAATTGCCCCCCCCCCCGGAATAATTGCCCCCCGGCAGATTGCCCCCGGTGAATTACCCCCGGAAAATTGCCCCGGTGAATTGCCCCCTGGTGAATTACCCACCCCCCCCCCGGGAAATTGTCCCCGGAAGATTGTCGCCAAATATTTTTTTATTTTATTATTACAATTTTGTCGGCAAATTTAACTAAAATTTTTTCTCCGAATATTTAAAGCATGTTTGGTTCTAAATAAAGGAATCATTTTCCACTCGCAGGGATCTCTCTGAGCGTTAGATAATTTGACACTCCTTTTTACTACTTTTACTTTATCTTACTACACTGACTGTAAAAAGTTCTTAATTCTTCTCGGTCCGTAGGAACAGAGAGGTTTGACTTAGACGGCGGTAGTATCTATGGATGTATGTGTGTTAACAAAAAAAGTACAACTATCTAGTCCACGCATCTTGGAGTCATTAAAGCGCAAGCTATCATGACGAAATTTGCTATTTTTAGAAAGACAGCTCTTCACCGTTGGGGTTGGACTTTGTTACTTGGCACATATATCAAGTCTGGTCAGGGTGTTACACTGCGTATGTTTACGTGTCACTGTGCTGACGTCATCATGATGTAATGTGCTATTCTTAGAAAGACAACTTCCCGTTGAACTTGGGCTTCGATACTTGGCACCTACATTTAATGCAGTGTGCGTGTATTTTAAGGTATTTGACCAACCACCCATTCCTTCAATATTTTTCACTTACAGTTTGTTTTATCTTACTTCACTAACTAACTATTTTGTGGCACTGGGTGATCCCATTGGTCAAGTTGTAACAACAGAGAGGTTCGAAGTGTAAGCTTTCTTGTTTTTAATTAATTGTAGTCCCGTCTTGATGCGGTGCCTTAATCTAATTCTGACACTGCTTAGAATAGATTGGACTGGCTAGATGAGTTTCTTAGGTTGCTGAGCTCAAGCAACTAGAGTTTCTTATTAAAAAAAGTAGAATCAAAAATTTCGTTTCTTCATCTCAGTGCTTTGATAATTCCGGATCTTCTGTCATGTTTAGTATAGGTCTGTACAACGTATACGATTTATACTTACTACGCAGTGGCCTGACAAAATATCCACGTGCACTACGAAACATGTGACGGAAACTCAGTGGCGGATCCAATACTATTCAGAGCATCACGATGGAGAAGAAGAAGTGATAAATCCTAATAACTCTATGTATGGTGAAAGGGTCTTTGGAGACCATCACCTAACATAAAGCAATTCAAATTAATGACTTTGAGTCTCCCTTTTATTGCTGTGACTATAGGTAAAAGCATGCTCTGAATCCGCCTCTGAAACTTTAACCAATAATTTGTCAGAATTTCGTTCAAATTTGTTCTTTGTTCTTTAATGTTAAAAGAGATACTGTAAATCCTCCAATAAACACCATTCCTTTATTTCACTCTTCCTCGATTTTAATTAGCCAAGTTTGGCTAACCAAACTCTTACCTATCATGCACTATATTATGATGGACGAGAGATGGTAAAATTTATTTTACTTTAACCCTAGAAATTTTTAATCCTATTTTATAACTAACCATGGTATATATCATATACTTTAAATAAATAAATGAATGAATGAATGAAAAACTTCTCCCCCTAATAAACGGCTCCCCTAAAAATCAATAATGTTTAAAAACGCCTCCCTCTAATAAACGCTCCCGCCAGAGGATTTACTGTATTGTACTTTTGTATTATCAATTTAACAAAATTAAGTCGGTAAGATGTATTAATTGATACCCGTCAGTATACTGTATCTTAGTAAAATGAGCAGGTCGTTCATTCAAGCTAAAGCTCTGAGATAACCGTTGGTGTTGAAAAGATTTCCTACATGAAGAAACAACCAAGCTTTAAATTTTCGGTAATAAAAAAAAATTGCAGTTAAAATTTTCCGAAAAATTTGTAAAAATAAAATAGAAATATATTGGGGGGCAATCTTCCGGGGGGCAATTTTCTGGGGGGGCAATTCACCGGGAGGCAATACACCGAGGGGCGATTTACCGGGGACCAATTCACCGGGGGCAATTATACCAAAGGGGGGCAATTCACCGGGGGCAATCTTCCGGGGGCAAATTGTTGGGGGGGGCAATTCTCCGGGGAGCAATCTTCCTTGGGGGCAATTCTCCTAGTACCCGTACAGGTACGTCCAACCTATCTTTATATTTAACTACGGTAGACTCTCGATTTAACGAAATCGAAAATAGTTTCTTATATCGAAAAATTTCAATAATCGAATTTTTTAGCTATGGGACGTTATTTCTAAACAGGTCTGCATGTTTGACGGCAGACGGTTCCAGCAAAAATATGAGCTTTATAACTGAATATACATACAAATACTGACTAAAAAATATAATTTTCGCTCTATACAAGTGGATTTGATGATTTACGTTCGTTTTTGCTTCAAAAGAGATAAGAATTGGTTATCGTAAACCGAGAGTTTGTTATACCGGGTGTCAGTTCCTTATATAGAGAGATTAAAGATAATTTTGTTAGAGAAAAACGAGGAGAAGTGAAGTTTTAGCGAGATGTTTGCTATATCGAGGGAGGGAGTGGGGGTGTTATACCGAGAGTCTACTGTACTAGCCAGACAATCACCTACTGCATCATGTGACCATTTTAAGTCAAGTCTACGATAAGCTTGCTCTTATGTAATACAGTGGACTCTCTAAAACTCGAACCTCTATAACTCGAATCTCTCCCTAACTCGAACGATTTCGCTGGCACGGTGGAAACTCCCAAACTCTCTATTACTCTCTATTACTCGAATCTCTCTATAACTCGAACGATTTTTGATTCCCAGTGGCTGTTCGAGTTATAGAGAGTCCACTGTACTATAATAACTCGTACCCAGGGTCTTTTTGCTTCTTAATTATCAAGAAGCAAAAAACAGTAACAATCGGTGTGATCCACATCATAACACCTTTCTTCTCTTTAAGTCACTTCTCAGAAAGGCTTCCTCCATATAAATCGTTTATCGACATTTTGTTTATAATATTATTTAAAGATACGTATATAAACATATATATGTAAACATGCTTTAACGCCAAACAGTTTAGCTCTATGTCTTCTTTAACTTAGCGACAATCAATGTTTACTATTCACAGTACACCCTTTTCTTTTATAAGCACAACCTTTGTAAGCACCAGCCAGAGGCCATCAAATTCGGATAAGATAGAATTCAGAAGGAAAAGTTATTTTTGAAGTCAAACCTAAATTTTCTATGGTTATCCTCTCAGTTGCCCTTTACTTCAAGGTGAAGCATATAAGGCTAACTAATGTTTTGGTGGAATTTGGAGAATATTTAACCGTGTAGTAAGGCTCAAAAAATAAGATTTTTTTCTTATTTTTTGGCCAGTCTCATTAGAAATCCCTTGCTGCTTATAAAAAAGCGTCCGTGGTCCAAAGTTTGTAACCTTTTCTGTGGCCGACAGTTATCAGAGTACTGCGTCCTAGGTTCAGGCAAGTAAGCTCGTTATTTATCTCACAAAAAATCGAGTTATAATCGTATTGCTAACCTTATTTGAGACATTCATCGTTATAACCAAGCAAACACCATTTTAAAAATAAAGTCCTTACCACAGCCTTTACGACGTTGCGACATCGTAGGGAATTCGTTAGGATGTACATTTGGTCTTGTGTCGGCTGGAAATTCGGTTTTCTACGTGTAATTTAATACTGGGTTCTTCAACGAACAGAAATACGAGTCGTTAGTTAATCCCATAAACTCCATCAAATCCTAACTTAGAACAGGTTAAATGTGAAATGCAATTTTATTAATTTTGTTTCCATGACAAACAAGTCTACAATACAATGTATAAGATCTCAGCACAACTCGCAGAGGTTCTGAGAGTAAAAAGCAAGTTCAATGAATCCTAACCAAACAAAATGTTATCAGTAATTTTTTACATTTCTTGCACACATCTTTCAGAAGTTTAAACGTTCAATTATTAATAGTAAACTGTTGATTTGGAAAAACGCAAAGGCTGGTTTCCACTGTGTCGTTATATATAACTTACATACTTTTTTATATAAAACATTTTATTAGTTTTTTTTTGTATTTTTATTTCTTTTTTACTGTGCTTGTATGTATGCTTGCCAGAGGAATCAAGGATAAAAGCAAATAATAATCGAAGCCAGTGGTAAAAACTTTCAACTTTCCTTGAATGCGTGATGTACAGTATACTCTTGGTAACTCGAATTCGGATAACTCGAACTCGAGTTTACTCAAAATGTTTTCTTTGGTCCCTTGAAGCTTTCCTAGTATATAGGAGCTTCGCTTAACTCGAACATTCGCTAAGTCGAACTGTTTCCTTTGGTCCCTTGGAGGTTCAAGTTACCGGGAGTTTACTGTATAAAGTCCACTTGTTTGTAACTGTATGAAAGTGAATGAGAGACACAATATGATTTCGAATGCAATCCCCCCCCCCCCCCCCATCCTAGCTTAGAAAATGAATTTCTGTGTATGCTGTGGTACTGCTACTTACCGCCGAAGATATTCATGAGGCAATCAGTATAACGCTCTTTTTGAATTCAACACATTTGTTTCCCTTTTCCTTTGCCTCCAACTTTTAACAGCATTGAGTCGCGTTGCTTTTAATTAATCCTATTTCTGTCTCTTTGCTCGAACTAGTAAGACGAGTAAGACGTTGAAAGTATTTAACCTGAGAAATAATTAATACAAAATTCTAACAATAAAAACCATTTTTAATTAGGTAGAAAATTAAAGCAATTAATTATTTGTTTATTTATTTATTTGTTTGTTTGTTTGCTTGTTTTTAAAAATTTACTATGTTATGAAGAAGTTTATCATACGATTTGTTTTACACATCCCGAAGACATACTGACATATGATGGTGTCATCTTCCCATCATCGGAAAAGTTTGAAAAGTTATCTATGGACAGACTGAAATTTTTACCAGCAAAGAATATACAGAAAAGATTAAGAATGTAGTACAGAATATAAAGAACTCGGAAGAACAAAAAAAACACAAAAACGTAGAACTGTACATTTCATAGACTTTAGCTCCAATTTATTAAAACTACATACGTAGCTAGCACTGCGCAAAATCCGGCTGTATCCGGACCTTTTATACAGTCCGTCTACTCCCGTATTCAGTCCGTATACGTCGGTATTACGATAGAATGCTCGCTATTTACTATACGAAAGATGTTTTATGATGATGATGATTAAGGAAATAGAGAGTTAGCCGTTAAGCGTAACACTCCATTTATCCGAGCCGTTAAGGAAATGGAGAGTTAACCGTTAAGCGTAACTCTCCATTTATCTAAGTTGTTAAGGAAATGGAGAGTTAGCCGTAACCCTTAACTCTCCATTTATCCGAGTCGTTAAGAAAATGGAGAGTTAGCCGTAACTTTCGGCAAAAAAATTAAATAAACTAAACTTCGTCAAAAAAAAGATTATTTTTTATTCTATTGCAAAATTTTACGCTCTTTTACGTGGTTTAATTAGATTTTCATGAAAGTCAATAAAACTCCATTGTTGAACCCTATTTACCACTTTATTTTGAAGAACTTTTAAAATAATTCCCAGGCAGTCTTAATACTTTGGCACTTTAACTAAAAATCCATTTTACCTATTGTTAGTTAAACACTTTCAGTTGTTAAGGCTGCTTAAGGCTGCTTAAGGTTTCAGGTCAATGATCAGAACCACCTATCAAATTTCCCATATTGCCTCTTGAAAATACTGTAATATTGAGAAGCATTAGAAAAATTAACAGACCGGATCTACATTAGCTTAAGAGCTATTTTCAACACTTTTGTATAAAATATCTGGCGTGAAATACACTTCTTTTTTTATAAGCAAATATTTTATAAGCAACCAGTACTCGAACAGTAAAATCTAAGCAACTTTCGATACTCAACTTTTCGGGAAAACTCTTTGGAAATTTCTTATAACATTTAATAATTGTGCAAAGTTTCATCTAAAAATAATGTGTTCCTAGGAAAATAAAGGCTTCACAATATTACAGAATTTTCAAGGGGAAATATAGGAAATCTGATATGTGGTTCTGATCAATGGCCTGTCACTGTTGAAAAGCACCATGAATATGTTAAACGGAGTTCTAGTAATGTTAAATGCAGTTTTAGTTAAATGGCCAAAGTTTTAAGAGTGTCCGAGAAATATTTTAAAATTTATTCAAAATAAATCGGATGGGGCAGGGGCTGTATTCCTCAGGGGACTAATTGGGTTAAACAATGGTAAATATATGGTGTCATATTGATTTTCATGAAAATCTGATTAAACCTTGTTAAAGAGCGTAAATTTTTGCATTGACGAAGTTAAGTTTATTTCATTTTTTTTTTGTGGAGAGTTACGGTTAACGGCAACTCTCCAATTTCTTAACGGCTCGGATAAATAGAGAGTAACTGTTAACGGTTAACTCTCCATTTTCATAACGGCTCGGATAAATGGAGAGTTAAGGAAATGACGTCATCAATGACGTCATTATTTAAAATATTTGCGTTTGTGGCGTCATATTTGGTACTTGTGACGTCATAATTTGCTAACTCTCAAAAAATGACGTCACGAATTCTAACTCTCCACTTTTTGCTAACTCTCTACGGCGCGCCAAACCGGAAAATATTATAACTTTTGTTGACACGAAACTCTTTTTTGTCGACAAACAACAAACTTTTGTTGACACCAAACAAACTTATGTAGACACAGAACACAATTTTGTGAACACCAAACTAAATTTTGTCGACACGAAACAAACTTTCGTCGATACTACACAAACTTTTGTTGATGTCAAAGAATTATTTGTTGATCCAATTCTATTTTGTGATGTAACAAAAACGGACTTGGAACATTACACCGACAAAAAATTCTTTGGTGTTGACAAATAATACTTTGGCATTGCTAAATTTAAAAAGCGGACTTAGAACGTCACATCGACAAAAAATACTTTGGTGTTGACAAAAAATACTTTGACATCGACAAAAAATAATTTTAGTATTTTTGATAATTTAATTAATTTCTTTTTCTTATCCCGGTTTCCACTAAGCTAAGCCGTTCAGTATCAAATTCTTGGGACTATGTTATTACTCACAATATTCTGAAATAGGCATAACTGATGAAGTAGGCTTTGTGCTAGAAATCAACATCGTCTCCAGGGATTTTCGCTTTTTTATTATGAGGAGAGAAAGCGGAAATAGCCCTGGCACTGCATGACTTAATTTATGCGAATAAATTAAAAAATGACCTTGTCCCCATCCTGTACTCTAACATATTTGGAGTACAGGATGGGGACAAGGTTGTTTTTAATTATGTGTGGTATAATTCAGCGCTACCAATGTGACGTATTTCTCAAAACTTTTGGTCAGCTAGTGCAATGCGAGATGCGAGAAAAGTGAAAAGGAGAAGGACATCAACATACAAGTTTATTCTCTGCTCGTACAGACAAGTAACAGTGAGGTAACGCTCCTTTTGAGAATTAAAAGATTTGATAATAGTTATTGTTGTGTGTTGACTTGCCTTCCTTTTTCACTTTTTTTGACAGGACACAGTGTTGTTGTTGCATATTGACATTCTGATTGTTGCAGTATGCAGAAAAACATGGCTTGTTTTAGCTATAAAACCAAAACGAACAGGAAGTATGAAACCAGATATTTTATAGTGTTTGACAGCATCTACCTGGGGTTGTTTTGAAAAATTGCTTCAATGTGCAGAAGATGTTCCTGTGAAACAGATCTGTTTTGAGAAATTATGTAAAAGCATTTGTAGCTAGCTCATAGTCATGCTAGACACAAAATACAGAGATCCTTTATTTTTGAATACACAGAAGTGCAACTGTAAAAGCACTTTTATAGCCTACTACTACAATATAACACCCATTTTGTGAAATCCGGCGATTTGCGTTGAGTTATTATTTTTTATTTTTTTTTGAAGTTTTATAGCTAGCTATATAAAGCCAGTTTGAAATTTTGTGTATGGTATGTAAAGCTGAAAGCTTATTCTTTGGTTTGACTCAAAAGTTTAATTAATAGGTATACTGTACATGAGGATTTAATATGCATGAATTAGAGACCGTCCACAAAATTTGTCTCGTAATACAAACCAAATTCATCACAGAAGAAGTGTTATTGTGCATACTAAGTATGCACAAAAACACTCCTTCTGTATGAAAATTGATACATATTTCCATACGAATTTTGTGAACAGTCCCTAATTGTGAACAAATTTACATCACAAAATTTTATTATTGGTAAAATACATATTAGATACATATTGTATAGTAGCCGTATCCGCGATCGGAGTTTATGGCAGCTATACCCGCCATTATGGACTGTAAATATATTTGATGTTAGAGAGTGTGACCACTCAGTTTATAATACGACAAGAAACTAGAAAGACGTATTTTGATATACCTTACATGGCGCTGCGAGTTTAAAAGATAAAAAAGTTAACAAAGCTTTACATAATCTCAAGAAACACCTAGTCCGAAGCAAGAACACGTTATTTCACAATATCTCAACTGGATACGTTCCCTGCAATCCGGTTATTTATTATATCATTCTTCTTCACAACAGGAGGGCAGAACTGTGACAGGATCTGCTCAAGATGTTATTTATTATATACAATAGCATTCATTGAACAGTACACGAAAGAAGATTGTATATACATTGTTATTAAACTTATTAACAAACTATTAACTGGATATGTTCCCTACAATCCGGTTATTTTATATTGATATTCTTCAAAAAGTAGTAGGAGGGCAGAACTGTGACAGGATCTGTCTCAAGACATCTATTCTTTTACACATCAGAGATATTCATCGAACAAAACACCAAAGAACACTATATACTAATCGATTCGATATTGAATTTTGCTGATATTTCTCACGAACATCGACCTCAAATAAGAATGAATTAGTTTCACTTATCTTCCTTCGCCGATTAATTTGTTGATCCTGGGTCACATCGCCATTTTGAAATAATTCAAGTCGACACGCTATCGATACACAATACGCAATCGACAGGTACTTCAGACCTGTATTCTGCATTTAACGCAAAATCATCATAATTTTAAAAGTGGCAGAGCGACTTTATCCTTGGAATTAACGATTTACGATTCGGACTCGAGACCACCGTAACGCCGTATAAAACAATGACTAACAGTACCGGGTCCGATTCAGAAGAAGATCCCACCGGTGACATGGCGACATCAGAGACGCCAGCTATGATGATGATGCTACAGATGCAACAACAACAA
>JAUCNQ010050117.1:0-12567 GCA_032352715.1 Bougainvillia muscus | reverse complement strand
CCCCCCCCCCCCCCCCCCCCCCCCCCCCCCCCCCCCCCCCCCCCCCCCCCCCCCCCCCAAATACAGGGACTGATATTAAGTACATTATATGAAAGACATTATAGTACACTATAGTACATTTTAGTACATCATAGTACATTATAGTACATTATAGTACATTATAGTACATCATAGTACATCATAGTACATTATAGTACATTATAGTACATTATAGTACATTATAGTACACTTTAGTAGTAGTTTTTTTCCTTACTGGCATGGGCTTATACATAGGGGAGCTTATATAAGGAACACCTTGTGCGTTAGCTAATAGGTGGGCTACTACATGGGGCTTATATTCGAAGGGGGGGGGGGGCTTATATTCGGAGTTTTACGGTACCAACTGTTTACTATTAAAAGCTAATATTGGTAGTCTCCATCTTGGTGTTCTAATTATAGGTTTTAATCTGTAACTGATAGAAAATAATATAGAATATATAAGAAAAGTAATCTAAACAACGGTAAGGATAGTTCAGAAACGGATTCCGAGAGAACACATGCGTTGGGCGAATCCAGAACACTCTTTAACATAGTCAAAGCAATAAAAAGGAGAACAAAAGTCTTTCATTTTTAATAGTTTAGCAATTGATCGTAAGACTTTTAAAGGCTAACGATCATTTGTTAACCATTAAATATAATTAGTTTTAGCATGGTTTTAGTCTCTATCTAGATGTTCTGATTAGGTCATAATCTACCACTGAACATGTTTTTACCTGGTCAGAGCGTTAACATGGAAGCTCGAGTAATGCATGGTCATTGGTCTTGCATTTCGTGTTATACAATTGAACAACCCACAGTGGTATTATGTATTCCGATGAACAACTGTACGTTTTACCATTAGTAAACGTATTTTTCTACGCCAAAGCAAGGCGTGTGCTTCGCCTTTATACGTCCTTGGTAAAAGGTATTATTTTTATTTCGTCTGTACTCGTTCACTTTTCCTTTATAGAATGTGGAACATGTGCGTTAAAAATGGATTTTGTATGTGGAAGTGATGGTCGAACCTACCTCAACGAATGTATGTTAAAAAATCGTGCCTGTGTTACAAAAAGACCAATAAAGAAAGTTGGTAAAGGAAGATGTACTGGCAATAACAAAAATTAGAGCGAATACTGACTGTTAACAATTTTACCCTGCATAAAAGTGATGTTATCTATTAACGATTTTATCATACAACCTGCAGAAATCTGGATAGTTTTACTCCAGATTTCTCCAGATTGTATGATAAAATCCCTAAAGCAAAACGTCATTTTTTATGCTATGACCTGGGTACGAGGTTGACCTGGGTGGTAATGTTGTAAAAATTAAGGATAATTGTTGAGATTAATTAAGACCACACTTCAACTCACGATTCAGAACCAGTCATATCACTAAAACGGAAGTTCAAAGTCGATAATTTTAAATCGCTTATTGTATGGTGATGGTTCTCTAAAGACCCATTGCCAAACATTAAACTATTAAGAATTAAAACTTTTGGTTCTCCTTCGTGATACAGCATCTAGGCTAGGGCTACTTGACGCATGGTAAGTATGTGTTCTTAAATATATAATGTACACAATAAGAAATTATAGTTATTTCTCTCCGTTATGCTGCTCTGATTAAGACTCAACCTCGATCCCAGCGCATTTTATCTCTTTCTAATTTGTGCGACGGCGAGACGAAAAGGTCATCGCACAAATCAGAAAAAGACAAAATGCGCTGGGATCGAGGTTGATTAAGACTATTTGAATTGCCACAAACATATGACAGATTCTCTCTGGATGTGACATTGTGTAGACTGAAAGACCGAAATATTATTTGAGTTTCATGTAGTGACTAGGTTAATCGATTATTGAATATCGTGTTCCGCAAAATATCTTCATTTGAACAGTTAAGAGCCTCTCAGGTATTTGTCAACAAAACAAAAACGCTGTTTTGTTGACAATTCTCTAACTGTTGTCATACGAAACAGATGGATAAACTACCTTTAAGGTGATAAAATTTTACAGGGATTAATTTTTGCGAATTTTGCGAATTTAGGGCAATTTTGCAAAAATAATTCCACGCAAAAATAAAGAAAAAATATTTATTGATCATTTTCTTATTTATTTTTCACTTTTCGCTATGGAAAGAGATGCATTTTCACTTTACGCTATGGAAAGACAACTGCCGTAAATCGGCAGAAGGTTAGCGTTGTGAGAGTCGATTTATCGACATGGTGACATTATTAGTTCCATTCAGTCTACATGAAAAAAAAACTACACGAAAAAGCTGGAGGAAGACACTGAATTAATATCGAAACCGGAAATTAGAAATTTGATGGCAGAAAAGAGCCTTTGGTGCAAAAGAGTTGTAGACTTATTTTAGAAACGTTTTCTTATCAAACCTATACGATTAATGCTGCTTAAAAAATCATATTTTACATTAAGGATTTTATCAAACAACTTGCGGTTGTTTGATAAAATCATTAAAGGGCAACATAACTTTTCATTTAAAATGCTGCTATGATTGTTAAAGTTTGTGTGAAATTTTCGTAGACATAGTGCATTGAAATAGGTCGATTCTCTTAATCTTGGCTAGATGTAACTGCAAATGTTCAAAACTTAATTTCATCATCCCAGGGCATTTTGTCTCTCGACAAGGCAAAACGACATCAAAGTTCTTCTTATCTTTTTTTCTTAATCAGTTTATTCTTTTCTATTTGCACAAAGTTTACTTCTACTGTGATAAAGATGATACTAGTTTTTTCGTAATTTTGGAATGTGACGCAATGTTTTAGGGTCCGTCTCAAAAATTCGCTTAAATTCGCTTCACAATACGCTTTATTCCTAATAATTTTCACCTCAGATGAAGTGTTATTGTAACACTTACGTGTTACAATAACACTTCATCTAAGGTGAAAATGAAGTGAATTGTGAAGCGAATTTAAGCGAATTTTGAGACGGTCCCTTAGTCCTGGTTACATAGTTTATCTTAGACTGGAGTCGCAGATTTTAGTGTTTCCGGACGCATAGGAAGCGTATCTAAGTTTATCTTCGTTTTCTTCATGACAATAGATTACATGTCTTTTTTGGCAAGTGTCAAGTAATTATCATTACATACTATTTGCTTTGATTTTTTCTTTTTCCACATCAAGTCAGAGATATCCAATTCTCGAATTTTACATCCGCCTGTGATCTTTTTTGCATTATTTTACTTTGAAAGTTTTGACAGCGGTTGGGGTTGTTAGACGTTCTCGCTTTCCCTCTTTCAAGTAAAAAAGCGAAAAGCCCTGAAATCAAGGTTGGCCACACAGGGGTTCATTCAAAATATTCATTTCAAAAAGTTTAAGGTAACATCATGTTTAAGTTTTTTATATCTCTCATTATCATTATATGTTCCTTTCTGTCCATGTTCTTTTTTTACACAACACATATTGACAGCTTCCCTTTCAACTAACGAAATATAAACATAAAATGCTTGCAACACAAACCTACTATGTATCCATTTAAAATTCTACTAGATTTTCAGAACAGATCACCAGTTGACTGTTCACATCCTCATCGGTTTCTTGAACCGAGCTTGCTGCTGTAGTTTCCATCATCATCGGGACTTGTAGTGTACCATATTGCAAGTTGTAGTGTAATAGGTGGTCAGTGATAGTAAATTGTGGTTGCAAAACAAACCTGCTATTCATTTGTAATTCTACTAGACTATCAGAACAGACCACAAGTTGACTGTTCACATCCCCATCAGTTTCTTGAACCGGGCTTACTGTTGTAGTTTCCATCGTCGTCGGGACTTGTAGTGTACTATATTGTATGTTGTAGTGTAGTAATACGTTGTCAGTGATAGTAAATTGTGTTTGCACAACAAACCTGCTATTCATTTGTAATTCTACTAGACTTTCATAACAGACCACCAGTTGACTGTTCACATCCTCATCAGTTTCTTGAACCGGGCTTACTGCTGTAGTTTCCATCGTCGTCGGGACTTGTAGCGCTATATATTGTAAGTTGTAGTGTAGTAATAGGTTGTTAGTGATAGTAAATTGTGTTTGCACAACAAACCTGCTATTCATTTGTAATTCTACCACCAGACTTTCAGAACAGACTACCAGTTGACTGTTTACTTCCCCGTCAGCTTCTTGAACCGAGATTACTGCTGTAGTTTTCATAGAAGTCCTTGTTGTTTCCATCATACAGACTTGTCAACGATAGGATAAATCTTGCCTTGACTTTCAACAACCTTGCACCAAGTTAAATTAAATTATAATGAGTAGACACGAGTCTATATTTATACCGGTAGACTAATCCCAGTGTCAGAAATTCTTATAAAAACCCAGGTTTTTTGTAGATAGCAAACTTGTTTGCTTAGTAAACTTGTTGATTTCTAAACTTTGTCCCATATTCCTTACAAAAGTTCTACAACGTCGTACCTGTAAGACCTTGGGAACTAGATCGAGAAGTTCTACAGTTATAGTAGATGTTCATGATATTTGTTTATGATTTAATAATACGTCATATCTTTCCTATCACAAAGAAATGCAGTAACAAATGTATTAAATCCCACGCAAAATAATCAACATAACTAATGCCAACTCCGCTTTCTCTAATTACCTGCTTGACACAAGCATAGATGTATGAATGTTATCCCAAGGCCTTTATTACACTTCTACTAACACTGTAGAATAAAACAATGAAACGGAATTTTCACATTCAGTAGATTACGGTTGGATTAAATTTATGATGGTATCCAGTTTGAAGAATGAAAAACAACAGAGGCGGACTCAGAACAGACTTTTACTTAGTCACAGCTTGTAGAATGAAGACTCAAAATCATTAATTTTTAATTGATTTTGTATGTTGTGATGGGTCTCTGAAGATCCATCATCATACAAAAAGTTATTAAGAATTAATAAGCCAGTAGGGTGAAGTTGGTGTGAGTTCGATCCTCACAAATTCTAATATAATACTTAACCATTCTCTGCGAGATGCCAGAAGATTCTGGCCTCGTAGAACATTACAGTGGAGCGAGTTCGCTCCCTAATTCAGACATGTGAAAAGATAAACAATATAATTAAAGAATTAAAACGTTTAGTTCTTCTATCGTGTTGCTCTGACTAGGACTGGGTTTAAACTTTAAATACCTTTGGTCTCCATTTTACTGCTTTGACTAGGTAATATATATATATGATATGTGTTCTAGATGCATAAAATTCGTTATCTTCCTGAAGAAGTAATGAAGTACTGAAGCAAAGAATGATTAATAATAACCACAACAACAACGATTCGGATGAGGAACAACTTCTGAAACCTAATTGCATAAAGTTGGAGTTTTCTTTTCTTTTTTGGATCAGAGAATCAAACAATCGAAGAAGAAGAAGAAAAAGCTACTTGCCAAGCTATACAGACTATTGTTTACTCAGTGCAAGGATCTGCTTTATCCGGCTGTGTTTAACATGAGAGACATTATTAACGTATATCGGATCCAGAAAAGCAATAAAATGGAGAATAAAAATTACTTCTTTTTAACAGTTTGACAAACGGTCGTTAGCTTTACAGCTAACGACTCTTTATTAATTATTAAAAATTAATTAGTTTTTATCTCCGTCGTGGTTCCCTGACTAGGTCAGAATGCGTTACTGTATATGGCTAACAGCCGCGTATTTTATACTTGAGATCAAAACAATACATAGTTAGCATCAAAAGAATATTTCAGTATTTGTGGAATGATGTTAATGAACTGCACCAGAAATAGTAATTATCCCAGGCTTACGCTTTTTACGGATGGCTGCAATGTAAATATCACAACTAATTGACTTTTTTTTTAATGAAAGTATCATAATTAAATATTTCAGATCTCCAACACAATGCTTTATTTTATGTTTTATCCACAACAGCCATGATATAAGTTTTTGATATTTGGTGGATATTTTCTATTGTTTTGAGTATGCACAAGTACACTTCTTCTGAGGTGAAAATGGTACGATTTGCCATAGGAATTTTCTGGATGATGGTTCCTTGTGTCAGTATAAAAAGCAGATCGGTTAAAGCAGAAGAAGAAGCTAATTAATTTTTTTAATAGTAAACAAATAACGGTTGTTAAGGCTAACAACTATATTAAAAATTAAGGGCTTTTGTCTCAATCTTATTTATTTGACTAAAAGCGTAATCTTGATCGAAGAGTATATCCGGTAATTGTTTTTATCAGATAAGAATAACTTTATGATATGCTATCAAATTTTTAACTTTCTTGAACATTGAATAAGTTTTATGAATCCCACGAGCGTCTAAGCAACGTCTAAAATATAAATATAACGTAAATAAAACGTGGTTATTCGTTACAATATAAAATCATTCACATCATTTTGAATGAAGATAAAATTGGTATTTGGTTCAGTAACTTATATTTATAATTAATAAATCATCTTGAAATTGACCACAAAATTTCATCTTAATTAATTACACCTCATGAACACAATTAGGAAAAGTTTAAACTCCATTTACATTATAAAGATTAATTGATTGCAAAGTACAAAGTACAAAGTCAACGAAATCTCTCATTCGTCATTATATGTCATCACAATTATCACACTCGGAATTTTGATATGTTGTGACCAAAGTAAGACAATTATCTGTTGAGCTAATAATTTTCCTAAAACTTAAGATTTATGAATGCTGCACACAGCGGCGGATTTATGCCTAGTCAGAGCTCCACGATAAAGATTTAAGCGAATGAATTTTTTTTTAATACAGTATAATCTCGGTAACTCGAACTCGGATAACTCGTACTCACATTAACTCAAACCATTTTCTTCGGTCCTTTGAAGCTTTTCTAGTGCACAGCAGCCTCGCTTAACACGAACATTCGTTAAGTCGAACTGTTTTCTTTGGTCCCTTGGAGGTTCGAGTTACCGGGAGTTTACTGTAGTTAACAAATGATAGTTAGCCTTCAAAAGGCTAACGAACATTTGTTAAAATATTAGAAATTAATAACTTTTGTTCTCGATTTTATTGCTTTGACTAGTTTAAAGCGTGTTCAGAGGCGGATTTAGAACAAGCTTTTACTTAGTCACAGCAGTAAGTAGTGGAGTACTCAAAGTCATTAATTTTATTTATATTATGTATGTCGCTGGGCCTCTAAAGACCCAGCGTCATACATAATATAATTAAAAATTAAAAGTAATTATACACCATCGCAATGCTCTGACTAGGACTAGATCCGCCACTGGTGTTGTGAATCCACATATGGCAAATCAAATTTCTCAGGACGTTACCATTATTGACCATTGTTCACGAAAAGTTACATAAGCTTAAACAATCTTGCAGCAAATGCTTGATTGATTGATTGATTGATCACAAAGTTTGAGATTGAATATACATTCTATAAAGATAGGTAGAAACAGAGGCGGATTCAGAACATGCTTTTACCTAGTTACAGCAGTAAAATGGAGACTCAAAGTCATTAATTTTAATTGCTCTCTACAGACCATCATCATACATAAACTATTAAGAATTAGCTTCAATTCAATTCGAGATCCGTCACCGAACAAATTATATCTTAGGGAAATTCTGCTTATGACATTCACTAAACAGAACCGAAAATCACATACCAAGGACCATTTACATGAAAATATGTCTTTTGCAGCTTGTAACGAGTTTGTTTTTATTAGAAATTTCTTCGTCGTGTAATCAGGGCCTTGATATGCAATTTATCCGTTAATGCGATTTTTAAACAATGATAAAATGTTATTGTTAAGATGCCTGGTAGTAACATGATCTTATGAAAATATTTCTAATCAAGTTGAAGCAAAACGCAAACAACAAAACTGGATTAGTCAGCAGCAAGAAGAGTTTTTAAACTTGTGCGCAAAACACATGTATAAGGTAGCTAGACAAAACAGAACTATTTTTCCAGCATTAGTCAAGCTCAACCTTGTTGCAAATTCTGCCCAGGGTAGTTTTATGTCTTCTTTTGACAATGTTTTAAGGCTTAGAGTGCTGATGTGATGTTCGTTCCTGCAGAAATTAAGGTTTGATCACATACGATGTATTACGCTGACATATTCAACAGTAAACAAAAGACTTAGAGGGTCATTATCATACCTAAATCTTTTAAGAATTAAGGACTGTGGGTCATCATTATGTTGTTCTGATTACCTTAAAAACATACTATAAATCCACTTATGTACCTTATTGGTAAAACCTTCGTCGGTACAAATTTTCGTCGATACAAATTATCCATTGGTACAAATTTTTGTCACCTGCTGAAAATTTCGTTACTTTGTACCGAAGAATAAGTTTTGCCGACGAATAATTTGTACCATTTCTGAATTCTTAATAATGAGTCCCTGTCGGGATAAGTCCAGCACTTCCGTAAACCAAGGACTCAATCCTTGTGTATACCGAACGTTTGTTTTCACTATTTATTTATTTTTTAGTTTGCAGAGTGATTACTCTGAAATTGGGAACGTAGAACTGTTTGAAAATAGGAAAAGTACCCTACCAAACTGTCAAGGACTGCATAGGAAAAAAATCAGAAATGGTTTTAAATTATTCGTCGGCACAAATTATTCGTCGGTATAAATTATTCCTATAGCTTTTCTCTTATATTTCTCATGCTTGTAGAATTGAATACTATGATTATACTTAGATTAATTTCAGTTGATTATTATTTCAATCCCATAATCCCTTTCTTTTGTTATTTAAAACAAGTGAACGATAATAGTTAGTTAATTATTGTATTTTGTTATAATTTTTGTGTGATGAGACACGTTAGACATTGTACGAGTAGTCGTAGTTTGTTTGTCAAACATCTCTGCAAAAATCTGGAGTTTCACTCCATATTTCTTCAGATTGTTTGATAAAATCATGAAAGAAAATCATCATTTTTTATGAGCAATCAGCCCAGATGGCACACAGCGTTAAAACAACGTTGTAGCAACGTTATTACAACGTTAAAATGTTGTAATAACGTTACTACAACGTTGTTTTAGCGTTGTGTGCCAGCTGGGAGAGTTCAGGTTGATCTAAAACACGTTTTAACCCAGTCAAAGAAATAGAATGGAGGACAAAAGTTATTAAGTTTTAACAACGTTTAACAAAATGTCAGTTGCTTTTAAAAGCTAACGAGCATTTGTTCACTATTAAAAATTAATTAGTTTGAACCTACTTCTTGGTGCTCTGACTAGGTCTAAATTCGTCACTGGAGCTTCTTCTGTTTATAATATAACATTTTATAATAAGCCAGCAGTGGGTTAAAACGCTAAAAATATGTTTAGATGAATGTCTAAGACGAAGAGCGTTTTTTCATAATGATACACGGTAATGGTATTCTAGAAAAAGAGTACCGTCCTTAAGCAAGCGAAGATTCACGTTAATAGTTGATAATAGTTAATAATATAGCAGAGGCGGACTCAGAACATGCTTTTACTTAGTCAAAGCAATAGAATGGAGATTGAAAGCATGCTCAAACTCATTAATTTTTAATTGCTTTTGTATGATAATGGGTCTTTAAAGACCCATTATCATACAACAGCAATTAAGTATTAAAACGTTTAGTTCTTCATCGTTCTGACTTGAGTTGGATCCGCCACTGTATAGATAATAGTTTATAACATAAGGGTAAGTTCTCCATTCTGTTGTTTTGATTAAAAGTCTAAATTTTTCTCCTACTGGTTTCAATAATACAGTATATTTAGCTCTACTTAGGTTTTCTCTGTACGCACTGCATGCAACACAATACATGAAAATTTAATATTATTCAGACGATGTGGCCTGAAAAAAACCCAAAAATTCTCTGAAGTTTTCCGGGTGGAAACTTGTTTATTGACTGGAGAAATATTGAATTACGCGCAGTTGTAGTAGTATATCTGTAAAAAGATAACCAAAATTTTCTGCAGACTTAATTTTCGGCCAATTCCGGCCAAGTCCGGCCAAGTCCGGCCAAGTCCGGCAATTTCGGCTGTATTCAGCACCTATGTCTAGTTGATTTTGCAGCTATATTTTAAGGAAATGCTGTTATTTTTCTTTTTTATAAGTACTTTGCACGTCGTATGTGACAGGCCATTTAATGATTTTCTTAATATAACGGTTAACCAACTAACGAAGTATACTTATTCTTGCCTCAAAACTGCTTATAAATGTATAAATGTTAAAAAGAATAAAAAAATTATCGCTGCACAACTTCGGCAGGATTATTAGCGGCGGACCTACCTGCCGAAATTTGCTAAAATTTCGGCAGTTAGGTCCGCCGAAAATACTGCCCTTTAAGGTATTAAATGGTCATACACACTTAAACAATCCTGAAGCATTTTGCTTCAGGATTGTTAAAGCGTGTGTGAACATTTTGTTACCATCAGTGGGGCATTAGAGAAAAGTTAAACAATTAAAAATTTATGACTCGTGTTCTAAATCCACCTCAGAATCACTGGTTTTACAACAGAAATTATATATCCTTATGAAGAATTGAGTAACATTTCCGTTAATGTTACGACTTTCTGTGGTTTATATATTTATGGTTTACAACTAGTGCATATGGAAGATCTTAGTCAAAACCTTTAAAGGGGAGGAGGACGTATTACCCCTGAACAGGAAGGAAAAAACGTTTTTTTGGTCGAATTCTCCTATTAGCGATAAATATGACGTGTCTAAGACTGCTTATTTTTGCATATTTACTGCGATAAAAGCTTCAACCATAGGAGACAATACATTAACTTGAGCCGGCTAAAATATATCTGTATAAATTAAGCACTTTGTCATCTCACGATGAAGGTTGATAAGAAAAGCTAGTTTTTGTTTGTCAAGTATGAACAAACAAGACCTTCTATATTAAAAGGTCAAATGTTTAGTAAAACTAAGATGTCGGACA
The DNA here is from genome assembly GCA_032352715.1 of Bougainvillia muscus. Classification (NCBI taxonomy): domain Eukaryota; kingdom Metazoa; phylum Cnidaria; class Hydrozoa; order Anthoathecata; family Bougainvilliidae; genus Bougainvillia; species Bougainvillia muscus. The sequence goes on along the minus strand of JAUCNQ010050117.1, from coordinate 1,698 downwards.
TTCATTCTTAGCCGTTTCTGTGTAATAGATTAAATGTAATTTATTTGTCTTATGGTTAAAAAGAGTGACGAGGATGCAGTATAGTCAATCTAGAGCAAGAAGAAGGAGAGCAAATATATAATTCACGATGTGCCTGGTTGACAAAAAGAAATTGTTAGTCGTGTAGGCAGATTAAGAACACTCTTTACCTTAGTCAAAGATGTAAAATGGAGAACGAGAGTTAGCCTTTGTGGGGAGGATAGTAGGCATGTGCTCAATTTCTTTTGTTCACAACTTTTTGGAAAAGTATGCAATGGTTATGTTACCTACTGACTTTTCGTCAAAATTATCTAGCTACATTCTCCTAAAGTTTTGGGTCTGTAGTTATGGGTCTCTCAGTTATATGTCATTCGTCAGAACCACCAATTTTTGCGTCCCAGAAATGCCTCTAAATTTAAAATACATGCAAATAGGCATAACTGCTGTTAAAATCGACATTTTGTCTTGAAACTTTGCCAACATTCTCGAATTTCATCGATTAAAACAAAGATGATTACAATTGTCATTTCTCCGATCCAAAAAATATGCCGAATTGTTCATCTTGCTGAGTATTATATCTGTACAAAGTTTCATCGTTATTGCTTTAGTAGTTCGAAACTAATTTAGAGTGGGCCTACTAGGCCTCCCCCAGTTCTGGTAAACGCTGGTAAAAATGTTTTTTTAAACTGAAAAGCTTTTGCTTTATTTTAACTTGTTTTGTTTTTACTTTTACCTACACCGTAATATACTTTGACGTACGTTCTACTGCAGTATCACGATCCATCGCGATGCTTTGACTCATTCAGTTTGTCAGTGGATGACATAATGTTATTACGATGTCACTTCATATATATTTTGCAATGACACTTTTCGACACTTTGTAAATTTTCATTGTTAAAGAAAAAATGTTATGATTAAATATACACTAGCTACTGTCAAAACTTCGTGTTGATTTCTGTAAGTTTATAGATAGTTTAAAGGATTATTGGTCTATTTCTGCTCATAGTAACAGATATCAGTGGCGGATTCAGAACGTGCATATACTAAAGCCTCGTTTACATGAAAAATCGTTGATGGCGAAATGAACTGTCGTGGCTTTTGTGATTGGTTAAATTTTTCCGACGGAAAAATTTAACCAATCACAGAAGCCATGACAGTTCATATCGCCTATAGAAAGTCTTCATGTAAACGAGTCCTTAGTCACAGCAGTAAAATGAAGAATAAGATTCATTCATTTTTAATAGTTAACAATTGACGATAAGTTGCTAAATACTAAATATAATTAGTATTAGTCTCCATCTTGGTGCTCTGACTAAGTCTGAATTCGCCACTGGAAATAGAATAATGGCTGCAGTAGTCACTTACAATGTTACTGCCCAGCTAACACGAGGACGTCCTGAGAACGTTCCCAGGTCCCGGTCCCCAGTTGGTCCCAAATGAAACGCTTCGGGGACCAAAACCGGGACTTCTCCAGGATGTCCTCAGGGCGTCACAGCACAACGTCTTCGGGACGTCTTGAGAACGTCCCAGGGACTTTTTAGGGGACGTCTTCGGGACGTTCCCAGACGTTCTATCTTGAATCTGCTTATGGGAGGTCTTCGGGACGTCCACGGGACGTTGTCAGGACGTCCACAAGACGTTCTAGAGAGGACATTGGGACGTTTACAACGTCGTTGAGTC
>JAUCNQ010050006.1:0-12950 GCA_032352715.1 Bougainvillia muscus | reverse complement strand
AGGCACTGAATGAATTAAATTTTATTATTTTCTCATCTTTAGAAATGTTGACTGTGCAGGACTTCAAATTCCAACGGCAGCAACTCCTATGGACGAAGAACAAACATGTCATAAAAGATGTAACAATTATGTATTATTTAATTATGGACAAAAATGTTTAGATGATGGTCGTTGTCTTTGTCATTATGGTTTTACTGGTCCAGGCTCAAAATATATTGATGTTAATGAATTTGATGGGTTTTACGCTGGTCTGAATAGAATTGCTGCTGAATTTTGTGATGAACCATGTCACTATACACATAACTCTCGAAATGAAGAATGTGTTGTATAATAATCAGAGTCGGATCTAGAAGCTTGAAAATAGCAAAGTGCCCTCGAAGAAGTGTAAAACTATTAAAATTCTAAAGAAATTTCAATAGTTTTGCACTTTCTCGCAAGTGTTTGCCAACTCTTGGATCCGGCCCTAATAGGGTTATATTATTTGTCGCATTACACGTGAGGAGACACAGGAAATAACTCTTACTTGCATTATATTTTAGAGCTATCGCCATACATTAAGCAATTAAAAATTAAAACTTCCAGTTCTTCACCCTTTGTATGCTCAGAGATGGATTCAGAATATGCATTTACCTAGTCACAGTAGTAAAATGAAGATTTCGAAGTCGTTAAATTTTAATTGCTTTAAGCATGATAATAGGTCTTTAAAGAAACATCACGATACATAAAGCAATTAAGAAATAAAGCATCTAGTTCTCCTTCGTGGCTAGGGATTGATCCGTCACTATGCACTGGCTGTAACTATTTTTGTGTTTTAAACAAAGCATGCTACCATAAATTTGTTTCCGGTTACTAAGTGTAACCAGTGAGTTGTTACCATATCGTGTTTTTATTAATAGATTCTTTAATTATAAACTACTTATTTATTTTCTCTAAAGACCCATTGTCATACATAAAGTTATTAAGAATTAAAAATAATTGTGCTCCATCGTAATGCTCTGATTAGGGCTGGATCCGCCACTGGACAACTACCCCAAATGTATAACCTACTGAAATCTATACATCCATAATTCAACGTGGAAAGCTCGTCAAAACAATACAAAATCTTCTCATTCCTTAGTAATCAGTTTACGAACATATAAATAAACGTCAAAACATGCTATTATCGAATCATTTCACAACAAATAGTAAACAATCTAAGTGGCTAATTATTCCATCTGTTGTTAACCTTTTAACGCCTGATTGTTAGAAAATGGTGACACTCCAGATTTCATCAGGTTATTAATAACATAACTTTTCATGCCGTGCCCCAAAGCCAAGTATAATGATGGTATGGTGGTTAGAACTTCCTTAGCGTTAACCCTATTAAGCCTGGGGGGGCATAATGGCCCCCGGCATGTTTGACCCCCTGTAACTTCTGTAATATTGATGCTTTCGATGTGATACTTCGCCACATTCAACATATGCCTATATTACGTTATCTCAGAAAATTTCATTCTTATATCATCAGTTGTTAAAAAATTACTGGCTATTGTTTGAAACCACCTCACTTTTTACTGCTCTACTCCCTCTGAAATTCCATTGTAACATTGTAATTGCTGTATTTCGTTCCATATTTAAGATATAGGCTTGAAACTTTGCACATGAGCATCTGTTGACCTAACCTTTATTTTGAGTTCGGAATTTTTTCCTTTTCCGGAAATTTTGCCGGAAAAACGGAAGTTTTGCCGGAAAAATTTCCCTCTCCGGAAATCCGGCTTAACGTATGTTAAAGTGCCTAAACACATATAAAATTCATAACTCCATCTTATGACATGGTTATTAGAGTGTTTTGAATAGAATAATAACCTTTGTTGCTAAATTTTGGGTCGGAATTTAAACATAGTGATTTTACTCAATTTTCTACGTCTTTATGACGTCATCGGCGACATGATGACGTCATCATAATTTTTTACGTCACGTGACTCCTTATGTGATGGTGAACTTTTGTGCCAAGTTTTATGTTCTGAAAGTAATTGGTTCTAAAGTTACTAGGTGGGGGGCATAATGCCCCCCCAGGCTCTAAGAGTGTAATAAAAGCCCAGGCTTAACAGGGTTAAGAGATCCACCACCTTTAAATTAATTAATGGCTTTGAATCTCCGTAGATATTACTGGGCCAGATGAAAGAGTGTATTGGAATCTGCCTTCGGGTCTGTTTTCTATTAGAGCTGTTTTACCTTATCTCAAAATGCGTCTAATAATAAGTTAATCACTGTCTTAATCAGTGGTAATTTTGTTAAATCCTCCATATATTGCGATTTTTGTTTTTAATTACCATACTGCACGAAAGTCAAAATAGTTGATTAGCTTTTGAAAAAGAGAAAAGTTGGGCGTCTAATATTTTCACCTGAGAATACATAACCAGATAAACGTGGATGGATTAGACTATGGGTGTGTTCTTACTTTAACTCACTTTTGTTTCAGGTTTTCTCTAAATGTGAAAAAATTATATGTTATCCGAAACGGATTATTCCGATTCCGTTTTTTCCACAACAACAAATTAGTACTTTTTTAATGTGTTTTTTTCTATATTATTAATTTGAGTTTTGGCTATCATCGTATAATACAATTATAATATCACTGCATGAAGTTTGATTTTATAGGTTAACAGATGCGGATTTAGAACAAGCTTTTACTTAGTCACAGCAGTAAGCGGAGTACTCAAAGTCATTAATTTTAATTATATTATGTATGTCGCTGGATCTCTAAAGACCCAGCGTCATACATAATATAATTAAGAATTAACAGTAATTATACACCATCGCAATGCTCTGACTTATACTCCAGACTTATGCTCTGAGTTATACTCCAGATTTCTGCAGGTTGCTTGATAAAAGACACCATATTTTTTTATACAGTGCGAATTCATTAATAATACTGCTGAGGGTAAACATCCAACCGTTGCAGAAAGTTATGACAAGATTCATACGTTCTATCAAGCTGCCTGCAAAAATTAAAAGCGCAACAAAATTACGAGGGATTATTCAACACCGTAGATTAACGCGAAGTATAAATTAACGTAGTTTTAATTCGCGTTAATCAATGTACCGCGGTAATAAATTCCGTGTAATAGATATTTGAATTCATTAATATTTTATTACTGAACAAATCTAGCAAACATATGCCGCCATCAGAGGCGGAATCAGAACATGCTTTTACCTAGTCACAGCCATCTAATGGAGACTCAAAGTCATTAATTTTAATTACTTTATTTATGACGCTGTATCTCTAAAGACCCAGCGTCATACATAATGTTATTAAGAATTAAAAGTAATTATGCTCCATCGTGTTGCTCTGGCTAGTGCTGGATCCGCCACTGGTCTTGATAATAAGTGGAGAAATTTTGGCACGGATTTAATTTGGCGGTGAGCTAAAATGATAGGGAATTTTGCAAAAATTGGCGGGGATTTAATTTGGCGGATCGACAATTGCGATAAGAATGGCGTGGATTTATGTTGGCGGATCGAAGATTTTTATAAATTAAGCGTGACTTTCATTTAGCGGGTGACAATTAATAATAATTAGTTATTGCTTTAAAACTGCTTTTAGCATTAACACAAGCGCAAAATAAAAGATAGCAACTTGTAGATACAATATAAACCATGCTCATACATCGTCAATTTATATATCGGAAGCATATCTTTCGTAATTGACATTTAATTTGGCGGAGTGCTTACTTTGTTGCATTTGGCGTGGATTTAATTTGGCGGAACACTGATTTTTTTAACGTTTGGAACGGATTTAATTTGGCGAAAAGTTGATTTTTTTATGTTTAGCGTGGATTTAATTTGGCGGACTTTGTCAATACCCGCCAATTCCGCCGAATTTTCTCCACGCCAAAATTTCTCCTCTTAAAGTATATATATTGTTTTTTAGACAAACGAGCGAAAGGAGATTTTTTCGATCTCTATAATTTTACTGCACAGACCAGGAAGATAAGAGTCTTTGGCAGGGGGGATCCAGGATTTTTTTACCCCTAATCAAAAATTCCATGAGGCCACCGGGCGACCGGGCCGTATGCCCGGCGCCTTCTCGGCTGGGGGTCTTTGGTGGTGAGGGAGACGGAAGACTCTGGGTACAAGGTTGGAGTCTGCTTTTTAAAATTTTGCTTGGAACTGGCTTACGCTTCGTATCCCTTATATACTGTTTATGAATGTCTAATTTATGACATTTGATTTCTTCTGCAATCACATAACACAGAAAGATTAATCAAAAATAATCTGCGTCAGCCGGGAATCGAACCCGGATCTATTGCTTGGAAGGCAACAATGCTAACCTTTACACCACCGACGCTTACTTAACGATTCTTAAAACAGTTACAGTATGATTCTGACCACGTTGAAATGTAATAACTGTTAAATGTTAGTTTAGACCATCAATATTAACTGAGAAACCAAACAAGGATTTAAAAAAATGGTTTTTCTTAAATAACCTTTTTATTTGCGCAATCAAGTTAATTTTTAAAGAGCGCACTTCCCTGACCTACGAAGCATATCTATGTTGGATTTGGTTAGATTTGGCTGCGTACTTAATGAGTTCTAGGTTGACAACGGATTTTTCTGAATCAAAAATTTAGTGCAAATCTCAACTTTAAACGGACTGAGTACTCTTACAACTTTGTTTAGCAGCAAGCATGTACCATCTTTATAACTACCAGAGCATACTCTGTCCACCCATGTGTAACAATTGATATAATATTTTATTTACCGCTGGGAAATTACCTGATTCCAGGAGTATCACGATTTTCTCAGTATCTTTGGCAAATATCTCACAACCTAAGGCAGATAGAGTCAATTATAAAAATAAATCTCTAGCTATTGACGATATCTATCATTTACTTTTAAAAATTTTCAAACTCATCAAGAAAGAACTAAGACATCCGTAGTTCAAAAAGTGCGGTAAAACCAGCCTAAAATGCTAACTTTTGTTAACTCACGTTTTTACCTTTTTGACAAGAAAACAAGCACCCCAAGTACCCCGTTTATTTAATTCGTTACCAATACGACAAGAAGCTAATTTAAAAAATTTATGTTAGGTTTGAAATCTCACTATCTTGATTTGGGTCTGGCGAAATATATTGGTTCACACTAACACTTGTGTGGATTTGCATATTTCGCTAGATTAGAAATCAAGAATTAATTTATTTATTATAAGTCATATTTATGAATCCATTACCAGCCTAAGCTGTGTTTTTTCCAATTTATGACCATCCAATATCACTTCTCAACCCAGGTTATTTAGTTACTTAGTGTCGATTCATCAGTGAAAACTTTCGCTGGGAAATGTAGTCTTTTATTTAATTCGTTACCATTAGCTCAACCAAGGTTATTATCATGTGCGATTTTCCACGAATCCAGCTAGGCTGGTCTTGCGATCTTGCCATGCACTCTTCTGACTCTTGTGACACTTTACCAGTCATCTACCTAGGCAATTTAATTTATCCAAATTGTTTTTGTTTTTTCTCCTTATTTATTTTTCATTTTATTTACCACCTAGTACTTTGTCTTCCAGAACCTTTGAATCGTTATCAGTACCGAATCAATTGTACTGGAAGCCATATTTTACTTATTTATAAAAATTGTAAAACAATTTCTTCATAAGGGATGAAGAGCCATTGTATATTTAATAAATAAGCCAAGAATACACCTTTAATAATAATAATAATAATAATAATAGTGCCGTTTTCCTTATTGATTTAAATAAAAACAGCATGGAAGACCTGGTAACGAGGTCTCCAAGTCATTAATTGAGGTACTTGTTTTCTTGTTAAAACGGTAAAAACGTGAGTTAACAAAAGTTAGCTTTTCAGGAGGGTTTTACCGCACTTTTTGAACTACGGATATCTTAGTTCTTTCTTGATGAATTTGAAAAATTCTAAAAGTAAATGATAGATATGGTCAATAGCTAGAGATTTATTTTTATAATAGACTTTATCTGCCTTAGGTTGTGAGATATTTGCCAATGAAACTGAGAAAATCGTGATACTCCTGGAATCAGGTAATTTCCCAGCGGTAAATAAAACATTATATCAATTGTTACACATGGGTCGACAGAGTATGCTCCGGTAGTTATAAAGATGGTACATGCTTGCTGCTTAACAAAGTTGTAAGATTACTCCGTCCGTTTAAAGTTGGGATTTGCACTAAATTTTTGATTCAGAAAAATCCGTTGTCAACCTAGAACTCATTAAGTACGCAGCCAAATCTAACCAAATCCAACATAGATATGCTTCGGAGGTCAGGGAAGTGCGCTCTTTAAAAATTAACTTGATTGCGCAAATAAAAAGGTTATTTAAGAAAAATCGTTTTTAAAATCCTTGTTTGGTTTCTCAGTTAATATTGTTGGTCTAAACTAACATTTAACAGTTATTAAATTTCAACGTGGGCAGAATCATATTGTAACTGTTTTAAGAAACGTTAAGCGTCGGTGGTGTAAAGGTTAGCATTGTTGCCTTCCAAGCAATAGATCCGGGTTCGATTCCCGGCTGACGCAGATTATTTTTGATTTATCTTTCTGTGTTATGTGATTGCAGAAGAAATTAAATGTCGTAAATTAGACATTCATAAACAGTATATAAGAGTTGCGAAGCGTAAGCCAGTTACTGTGTTTGCAAGCAAAATTTAAAAAGCAGACTCCAACCTTGTACCCAGGGTCTTCCGTCTCCCGCACCCCAAAGACCCCCAGTCGAGAAGACGCCGGGCATACGGCCCGGTGGAATTTCGCTACCGCGAAATTTTCCAGTAGCCTCATGGGATGTTTGACTAGGGGTAAAAAAAATCCTGGATCCCCCCTGCCAAAGACTCTTATCTTCCTGGTCTGTGCAGTAAAATTATAGAGATTGAAAAAATCTCCTTTCGCTCGTTTGTCTAAAAACCAATATATATACCTTAAGAGGAGAAATTTTGGCGTGGAGAAAATTTGGCGGATTGACAAAGTCCGCCAAATTAAATCCACGATAAACATAAAAAAAATCAACTTTACGCCAAATTAAATCCATCCCAAACGTTAAAAAAAATCAGTATTCAGCCAAATTAAATCCACGCCAAATGCAGCAAAGTAAGCACTCCGCCAAATTAAATGTCAATTACGAACGATATGCTTCCGATATATAAATTGACGATGTATGAGCATGGTTTATGTTGTATCTACAAGTTGCTATCTTTCAGTTTGCGCTTGTGTTAATGCTAAAAGACAGTTTTAAAGCAATAACTAATTATTATTATTTGTCACCCACTAAATGAAAGTCACGTCTAATTTAGAAAAATCTTTGACCCGCCAACATTGACGACATTTTAGGAATGGGTCTTTACGTTGGAGTAGGACTAAGATACTTGGTTATACAACAAAAAACACAAGGTGATACTCAGGCATGTGTGTTTGAGAAGACAATATATGACGTCCTGATAACGTCTTGGCTCAAATCAAAAAAGAGTATTTACTGGTGAGGGTGGCTAAGAAACTTGGTTAGAAACCGTTAGGCTGTGATAGTAGAAGGAATAGAAATTGATGTCGTGATGACGTCAATAAGTAAATAACATCATGATGACGTAATTTACGCCATTGAGATGCAATTGAGAACGAATTTTACCGTTGGCTCACTGAGACTTAGATATTTGGTTACACAACAGAGTACAACGGGCGATACTCACGTACCTTTGTTTGGAAACGCGATATATGACGTCATTATGACGTCACGCTGACGTTTTTGCTTAAAACGAAAACGGTTATTTTCTGGTAAAGTGATTTGATTTGAAAATACTTTCATATACTCACTTTACCAGAAAATAACCATTTTTAATTTAGGCTATAACGTCAACTTGACGTCATAACGAACTCATATAACACCATTTCTAAAAAGGTGCGTGGTTATCACTGATTGTACTCTGTTGTGTAACCAAGGTCTCTTGAAGGCAACGGTAAAATTCGTTCTCAATTGCACGAATGACGTAAATGACGTCATCGCGATGTTATTTACTTATTGACATCATCACGACATTATTTTCTATCACTTCAACTATCACTAGCCTAAGAGTTTCTCTCCACATCAGATCTATTTGAACCAATTTTCTTATTCTCCCTTACCAGTAAATACCCATTTTCGAGTTGAGCCAAAACATCATCATGGCGTCATTAAGACGTGATAATGATATCATATTATCGTCTCCTTAAACGTATATGCCTGGATATCGCCTTTTTTCTGTTGTAACCAAGTAACTAATTCTCACTCCAACGGAAAAACCCGTTCCTAAAGTCGTCAATTACGTTATCATGACGTCGTTTGCTTAATGACGTCACTTGTTTTCAGTAAGCATCTAAGTCTCCTCGGTTAAATATTCCAGAAAAGGTTTCCGAGTCCCATCACCAAATACTCGTACTCAGTTTTGGCGATGACGTCATCATGACGTCATATTTTTTATTTCTTATTCAGATTTGGGGATATTTGGCAGGTTCAATAGTCATGAAGCAATTTTTAAGAGGGTTATTACAAAACGTGGCAAGGGTGGTATTACAAAACGTCGCAGCTCAAAAATAACAAAACGTGGCAAAAAATTTATTACAAAACGTAGCAGCTTTGTTATTACAAAACGGGGCAAAGTTGTTAAAAAATGTGGCAGCCATTACAAAACGGGGCAAAATTATTACAAAACGTGGCAGGTATTACAAAACGTGGCAAGGGCCCATCTAAACCACACAAAGTTGACTAAGTGATCTCCTTTTTTATAAACAAATAAAATGATGATAAAATTAGACTAAAGCCAGTATTAAGTGCTGCATGTAAAGATATGTAATAGTAGGATGATGTTGTAGGGAGTGACCAAATGAACGACATGCGTCTTCAGAGTTTAACTGTCGTTCGTTAGTCCGTTTTCTGCATCAACCCTCTGCTCTTTGCTACAGTCATTTACTTGGGATTAACAGCCTTTGGTCATCAACGGTGTGCTCGGATAGGGACTGGAGTGTGAATTTCTAGCATACAATCTCGGTCAAAAATTATGTAGACTTTCGGTTTTCCTGGACTACTGTTGAATTGCCGCAATTCCGTTGACACAGTAGCACATAAGAACCGTTAAACGTCTGACTGTCAAACTTTGTCATAGGAATCCTTCCAATATAAGCTAATTATTCTGCAAATTTAGAGAAAAAACGATTTTTCCTATTGTAGGTTTTAGCGCCTAATAGCCAAATTGTGCCGGAAAATCGAGTTTTTGATGATAAGGCGCGTCAAGGCCTGGTTGCAGACACCAAGAAGAAGTCATAAATCAAATTCAATCGATCTAAATTCTTAAGTCTACAATGATCATGCAAGCTGTTAAAAAACCGTCTTCTGGATCTTTAAAAAAAAACACGTTACGCTTGTGGCTCTCCAAATGTTAGTTACGCGCCTCTAAGTCCACATTTATATGACGAGGATTGTAGCTGTATCTGCCATATCTGATGTAGGCGCAAAATTTATAAGATTTAAGAGTATTACATAATGTAAGATGTGGGCGTAGATCTGGACAGCAAAAGGGGGCAACCTCGTGTGTGCCAGCAGTGATATATGTGTGGGCGCGAAAGTGGGCGTAATGTTCCTATTTATTGTGTGTTGATTGGACGAGATATCGTAGTTTGTGGTGGATAACCCAATCGGGTGCATTATGTTACGTAGATCATTCTGATGATTGGATAATGCAATTCGCCATTGTGTATGGGCGTAAGCGAAATAGGGGTGCAATGCTCGCAGTTAGGGACTGTCCACAAGAGTCTCATGGAATATCGACCACACAAGGCATTTGCACGGAGAATCGCTCCATCGGCGTCACTGAGGGAGTGCCTTAGTTCATACTGAGTATGCATTAAAACCATACATATCAAAAGTGTCTCTGTGCATGCTAGGTATGCACAGTACGGAGACACTTCTCTCAGCAACGATGGTGGCACGATTCTCCATACCAAAATGGTTTCCAATCGCGTGTGTGTTGACAAAACGCGGATGGAAACTCGCACAAACCATCAGTCAGAAGAAGTACCTCTTTGTATACGCTGTATTCACAAAGACATTCAATCAGCAATGATAATGGTACGGTTCGATATACAAATCCCGTGTACTGGTCAATCAGAGCGTGTGTGTTGGCGCAACTGTCGTGTAGACGCTCACTTCGATAAACAGTTTTCTTAATTACTGCGCTGGTAATTCAAATTAATATTTGTTTCCACGAGCCAGTCGACGCTGGTTTCAACAAGCAAGTTTTCTAAATTATCTAGTAATAATGAAGTCAAGATCGCGAAAACTGGTCAGTGTACCTGTAAACTACGTGATTTAGCCAAGTTTAATACTTTGTAGACCAGAATTCAAGAAAGAGTCTAGTCGTTCCAGGAGTAAAGAGTGTTCTAGATCCGCCAATGGGCTTAATGGATACAACATAAAGATGCTAATGTACCCAAAAAATATAATGACAGTATAGTAGACATTATTACAAATTCCCATGCACTCGATCCTTCTTAATGGAAAGTTGTTTTGAACACCAACGTTAAGGTATTTTAGATGCTGTGGCGTTTTCAGATCTACAATCATGGTTAAAAATTATTAGCCATTTCTGCTCTTTTATGTCTTTTCGTGGAATTTCTTATACTCTATGGACAAAGTACGAAATTAGAACAGGTTAATTGTCTGACTGTCAAACTGCGCCACACGAAATTGCCTCGACATAGGACAAGTTTACGTGGAAAATCGTTGCGGGCGAAATGAACTGTCATGGCTTCTGTGATTGGTTAAATCTTTCCGACGGAAAAACTTAACCAATCATAGAAGCCATGACTGTTCATTTCGCCTATAGAAAGTCTTCATGTAAACGTGTCCATAGACTAGATATACTATGATTTTGAAGTAAAACTGATAAATAATGGCTGGAAATCGATAGGGCTCAGGGCTCGTCATGACTTGTGTTGTTCACTCCCTAGTCTACGCAAGTCGACCATGGTGTTATATATCTCAAAAGCGGGAGTGTGAGTTTTGCGACATACCTGACGAACGTACATTCCAAAGAGAAACAAATGGCAGATTCAGTTTATTGCCTTTGTTAGCGCTCATCATTGCTCTCATATCGATAATTAGTGTTGCTTATCGTTGCCGTCGAAAACAACAAGTGCGGAACGCAACCCATCCCCAGGAACTTTATTATTCAGATATAAACATTGAAAACAATGAAAACATAACTGAGATAATACAAAAACATAAATTATTGTCGGTACCTACACTATCATCACTGAATCAAGATCCAGAAAATACGACTCAAAATAAAATAGAACAGTTTAGGGATGCACGTTATTTTTATTCTTGTGTAACATGGGTAAGAGATCAAACCTCATTTCTGACCATCCGAATATTTTGTTACTTTTAATAAGATTTTTGTGTACTAATTTTAGGCAAGCATCATCACACCACCTCTTACCCAGGATCAGGGACCACCCTCTTGTAATTCATTCCCTTCATTTCTCCTTTGAACTGCGCGAAATAAACATTGAAATCTTCATAAGAGATATTCTCAAAAATTCGATTTAAAAATGAATGTTTATTAGGGTTCGTCTCAAAGATTTGCTTAAATTCGCTTCACAAATCATTTCATTTTCACCTCAGATGAAGTGTTATTGTGCATACAAAGTATGCACAATAACACTTCGATGAAAATTAATAGCAATTAAGCAAATTGTCAAGCGAATTTAAGCGAATTTTGAGACGAACCCTTAACAAGGCAAAAGAAGGTTGTTACACCATTGATACGCGACAGATACATCTTCAGAAGAGATTCAGAACATGTTTTTACTTAGTGACAGCAATAAAATGGAGACTCGAATTCATTAATTTTTTATTGCTTTATGTATGATGATGATGATTTTGACTGTTTATGAATGTCTAATTTATGACATTTAATTTACAGTATGCTACAATCACGTAACAATGGAAGAAAAATCAAAAAATTCTGCGTCAGCCGGGAATCGAACCCGGATCTATTGCTTGGAAGGCAACAATGCTAACCTTTACACCACCGACGCTTGAATAACGATAAAACAGTTACAATATTTTTGGTGACCACGTTTGGATGTTATAACTATTAAATGTTTATTAAGTGGTTGCATATAAAAAAAATACGAATACAGAAATGTGCGTACTAAGTGTAAACAAAGACACTTATTCTTTTGTTATGAAGATTTTACTTTCAACAACGGATGATTCCGCGCCAAACTTCAAACAGGGCGGACGTATTCTCGACTTCGATGTTTTGATCACAAAATAATATTGCGTTTAAGAAGCTGAAACTGCACAATGGTTTATACACGGGATCAACTGAGAAAAATGGACAAGGAAGAAATTATGAACCAGTATTTCTCTTTACAAGAACAATACGATAAGCTGTACGATGATATTCACGGTACACTGGTGAATTTGACTTAAAAAGTTGATGGTGATATCGCTATACAAAAAGCGGTTAACGATATGCTAAAGCTCAAATTGATTGATTGTGAACGTGAAACATTCAAGAATAGTCAATATTCAAGACGTGAATGTATTGAAATTGTTTGTCTAGCAGATGACACTTCTGACCCCCAAGTATGCGACTTCATCAGAGATAATCTTGATGTCAATATCGATGTTAATGATGTCCAAGAGTGCCATCCGCTAAAATAAAAAATCAACAGAAAAAACAAAATTATCATTAAATTCATAAGGAGAAAAGATGTAAGAAATATCCTAGACAACAAGAAGAAGTTGAAGAACTGTGCTCAGAAGGTGTTTATAAACGAGTCGCTTTGTAGCTATTACAAACTTCTCTGGAGTGCAAGCAGCTACACCACGGCGGGTCGATAAACGCCTTTTGGGTCACAAATGGGTCAGTAAGGTGTAAGATTGAGGAAAATGGTAAAATCTACACCA
>JAUCNQ010050005.1:0-21558 GCA_032352715.1 Bougainvillia muscus | reverse complement strand
CAAAAACACTCCCTCTGTATGAAAATTGATGCGAAGTTTTGTGGACAATCGCTAGTTTAACATATATATTTGACCGTTGCCTTCCAAGTTTTTGTGCATACTAAGCACAAAAACGCTTCTTCTGTGACGAAAATGGTTCATATTACGACACAAATTCTTAAATCAACTTTTTTTTGGATTAGGATACTACCGAAGATCATAAATGGATTGTGTGTGATGGACCTGTTGATGCATTATGGATTGAAAACATGAATACAGTATTAGATGACAACAAAATGCTTTGTCTCGCTAATTCAGAGCGTATAAAATTAAATAACACGATTCATATGTTGTTTGAAGTACAAGATTTAGCGGTAGCTTCTCCAGCTACTGTTAGTAGGTATGCTATGAGATCGCTTGACATAACGAGGGTTACATATAATAGTCTTTCTGTGCATTTATATATTCAACATAATCGTAATCAAATTTCTGTAGAAAGTAAAAAATTATTTCAATTTTATTTCAGTAGTAGACTAGTGTCTTTTTGAGTACAATTACACGAATTTCACCATTTTCAAATTACACGAACAAAACTCAGATGTTTCATTTAAATAAATGATATTAGATAGTACTATATGAAATTTGGGATAATCAGTTTTTGATACATAATGAATGATTTTGACTTTTTCTCTAAAATTCACATAATCATATATGTAATCAGCAGAAACGGATTATCCCGATTTTCATGTGGTGTGATATTAATTTATTGAGATTTATTCTGGCCGAGCGGACTAAGGACTCGATTTCCAATAACATCTTTGTAAGTTCAATCCCCGCTACTGTCTGTAGCTCAAATAGAAGCTTTAAATAGAACCAGTACACGAAACAAGACCTACATTGATAACAGTGTCTTAACACTGAAGTGGCTATCGTGTATAAATAATCGAAATAAATAGGTTTATGATAATATCCTTTGTTGTAGATGTGGTATGGTTTATTATGATCCAACAGACCTTGGTTGGAGACCATATGTAAAATCATGGTTAGAAAGAGAAGGGAAACATTTCAAAGATGAAACCAAGGTAAAAAAAATTGTAAAAACCTTGGTCAAAATAAAAAGATACAAATGTTCAGGTATCAATCAAAATCGTGTTCAAAAAGACAATTCTTCATCCGTTAGGGATAAAACAATTATTTATGTTGAATGGAAATTTTACAATTTTTAGCTAACAACTTGGTGATTTTTTTCTTCTACAAGTTTTATATTGAGTTCTTTAACAAAAAACATTTTTTTTATTTCATAGGAATACCTACTAAATTTGTTTGAAAAATACGTTGATGAAGGTTTGAAGTTTTCTAGAAGAAAATGTACACAATCCATTTCGCAGGTTTGTATCTCATGAAGTTATCTTAGTACAGACTACTTTTTTTGCAGCTTTAAGTCAGAATCTTTCATACTGTAAGAGAATCTTGGTCGTCTTTTGGCATTAAAAATGCTCACTAGAATTCATAATTAACTGTATCGTAGTATCACTCAAATCGTGACTTATTATTATTTTCTTATTTATTTATTTATTTATTTATTATATATGGAGAAAATTCAGAATCTAATTTAATCTGCCAAAGGCTACATAATGTTTACTTCACTGGGATTAATCTAGAATATTAGGGCAGCGTTTGTTCTGTTTAATAAGTGTAATGTTTATGTAAGGGACCGTCTCAAAAATTCGCTTAGCAATTCGCTTCGTAATTTGCTTCATTTTCATCTTAGATGAAGTCTTATTGTAACACTTATGTGTTACAATAACACTTCATCTAAGATGAAAATGAAGCGAATTATGAAGCGAATTGCTAAGCGAATTTAAGCGAATTTTTGAGACGCACCCTAAAACAGTCCTATAAATACTAGTTTTCTCTGAAAAGTAGGTATTTTAAGGTCAATTTTACATGAAAGAGACACTTTCACCATCTTAATTCAAGAGGTAGCAACAGTTGAAAGGCCTGGATTTTATTTTTTAATTTACTTTTTAGGTTGAAATCAGTAAAGTAACCACGTTATGTGCATTATTTGAAAGTTTAGTTATAAAGAAATCACCTGACTCCAAGTTGGATTTGCTTAAGCTGCATCCTCTTCTAGCTACAGTTTTTTGTTTCTGTTACTTATGGTCAATTGGTGGAAATTTAGCTGAAGGGAGTTTAGATGCGTTTGATTCTTTTCTGAGAGAATTGTTTGCAGATACTACAGACATACGGGTAAGCATATAGAATTACTTCTTGTCTTTAAAGTAATTTACATTCTGACTGTATCCAGTTACGCATTGCCTCAAAAATTCGCCTTAGAAATTCGCTTCATTAATATCAATCTTAATCTCAAAAAAGAGTTATTGTGCATACTTTGGATGCACAATGACCCTTCTTCTGAGATAAAAATGACGTGATCTGTGAAGCGAATTAAAGCAAATTTTTGAGACGAACCCTAACGCATCGCGCCATTGTTTTTTTTATCAAAAATATATAAGATTTTCTTTTATTTCGTTGATTTTGTGAGATATCTTGCATTAATTACTATAAAAACAGAACATTTTGATTAACAAATTAGGGACTGACCTCGTTTGGAATTTCGTATTGTTTTATCATCTCAGAAGCAGTATCAGTACACAAAGAAAAGTCTCCTGAGGTTGTTTGTAATAGTTTATGGTACAAATTTGTCAAAGATTACAATTAATACTAGCATTAGTATGGTACTGACCTTAACTAGTACCGCACTAATATGCAGTTTTACTTGGTAATTAAAATAATGATGTTTATAATGTTCCTGTAGATCAAAATAAAACAACAAAATTTCCTTTACTAAAAGTAGTATTTGCTGTGCTTATGGACAGAACAAGTTGTTGTTTTTTAGTTGTTTTTTATTTAAGGATGTTTGCTTAACACTATGTTTATAATTATAGTTACCAGCTTCTGGTGATTTGTATAATTACTATGTTGATCTTGATACTAGAAGATTTGAACCTTGGGAAAAAATTATTCCAGCTTTTAAATATGACCCAGAGGTATATACAAAATTGTACTGCCAGGGTCTATTCTAGAATAGGAGGACGGTGTCTGATCAGTCGAAAATGGGCAATGCTTATGTAATAGAGACCTAAAAATACCAAGTTTTCTTGAAAACTAGGTATTTTTAAGACTCTTTTAGATAAAAGGAGCACTTTCACTGTGATAAATTAAGGAAAAGCGTCCAATTGACGGACCCTTAAAAGGTCTAAAATAGGGTCTGACTGTACTCAAAATTGACATGGAAATTCGTATCAATTCCATTATCCTCTTTGTATGCAAGAACATACTTCTGCTTTGATGAAAATGGAACGATACAAATTTTTGTGAATCGTTCCTTAAATGGTAAAAATTTAATTTATAGAGTTGTCTTATTATTTACTCAAGCATTAAAACTGCACGAAAATCGTGATAATCCGTTCCGGATTATATATGATTATTTGACTTTTGGTCAAAGTCTGCATATGGTTATATGACATAATAGAGCAAATCTGTTACAAATTTTCTCTAATAATGTCAAATAATCATATGTAATCCAAAATACATTATCGATTTTAATAAATAAATAAATTATTGTATTTTGTTTTTTTGTGATGGTAAGGTAATTATTTTAAATTCTTTTGATCTATCTTATCTTTAGGTTCCTTATTTTGATCTGTTAGTTCCAACAGCAGATACAGTTCGTTTTGGATATATAATGGAGAAACTTCTGGATGTTAAGAGATCAGTTCTATATACTGGTACAACTGGTGTTGGCAAGGTCAGTTTTATATATTTTAATGCATCTACTGTAATTATTTGGAAAATTGTTCAAGCAAATTATATATTGACATCAGAGTCCAGTTGTTCGACAGTGGATTAGAAACTCTGATTAATCCAGTATTAAATCCGACTTTAACCAATCAGAATGGATTTCTTATCAATTCTGATTGGTTAAAATAAGACTTAATACCAGATTAAGCTAATCCATATCTAATCCAATTTCGAACAACTGAACCCAGGTGAAGTACCAATTATTGTGCAATCATTATGATTTTTTATGCTGCTTACATTGCATAAAAAATGATGTTTTAGGTTAAGGATTTTATCAAACAACCTGCTGAAATCTGGAGTACAACATAAGTTTTCTTGCTTTGTTGCTGCTGTTTTTCTCTGTTTTTGTTTTATTGTTGTGTTCTGGTATATGAAGATAAGAGTAATATTTTATGTAAAATAACCTTAGGTCTATTTTACATGAAAGGGGCACTTTCACCATCAAAATTTAAGGGTCAGGGTCCAGTTGGCAGACACTTTATAAGGCCTGTATTAGTACCTGACCTATTATTAAATCATACATTATTTCATATTTTAGTCTGTCATTGCAAAGGGAATGTTAAATGATATCGCTGATAGAGCAGATTATGTTCCTCTATTCTTAAACTTTTCTGCACAAACAAGCAGCATGAGAACACAAGAAATGGTTGAGTCAAAACTGGATAAAAAGAGAAAAAACATTTTAGGTAGGTTATAAATAAAGAATGTAGTTTCTGGTATAAAGTAACCACTATGTGCAGCTAATAAAATAGAAAACTTTTCTTCGTCTGGGTCATGTTGCTGAAAAAAGAAAAGTAACAGTTGCAAAAAAGCAGATTCATTTTGCTATCTCGGGAGATGAACCCCTGATAAGATATGTTACTACAAAAATTTCTGAAGAGGGAAATGCCAGCTATGAGCCAGGTTTGGTCATGCAAATGTCTATATACTATTCACTTTTAACGCAGTCAGGTCCATAAAATTCGTATCAATTTTCATACAGAAGGAGTGTTTTTATGCATACGTAGTATGCACAAAGATACTTCTTCTGTGATGAAAATGGTTCGATTACAATGCGAATTTGGTAGACGATCCCTTATTAAATAACTGATAACTTCTTATAAAGGCGCACCACCTGGTAAAAGAGTTATTCTATTTGTTGATGACTTGAATATGCCAAAATTGGATACCTATGGTTCACAACCACCAATAGAATTGCTGCGTCAATACCAGGTAAAGTTATCTTTTACCTTAATTCAAGATTTAAGAAAAAGACCTAGTGAAATTGTACTTCTACGATAATGAAGAACATAAGTTGTATGAAAAAACTCAGCTGATGTGTACAATCTATTTGTCAAGTTTCTTTGAAATGTGTTTAGTGTTACCGAGCTAAGTTCTTCTATAGCTTCTATGGCTTAAACCAGTATTGAATATGACTTAAACCGATCAGAATTAATTGGTGAATAAAATTTCGGACGAATTATAGAAATTTCGGACGATAAACTTTTGGACTGTAATAATTTTAGTTAAACCCTTCTAAATTGAGACCTAACGATTATTACAATGTTCTATCTGTTCTAAAATATGTAAAAGGGGTTCACTTCAAAAGGTCCGTTTGTAATACTTCGTGTTAAGATTTAGACCTTTCAACAGCGGGAGGAGATAAAGAAACAGCTGTATTGACTAACTATAAATGATAAATATGAAAGGGATCGCGCAATATCACTGCAGTCTTTGCGTTTTTATTTTCACTTCCCCTAATAAGTCAGAGTTTCCCAGGAAATATGTAAAAGTACTAAAACAAGAAGTTTCGGCGTAACAAACTTTCGGACTCATCGATATTGCGGACGAATAATGTTTCTGACTAATTTTTATCCGAAAGTTTGTCACGCCGAAACTTTTTGTTTTCAATGTCATTCATATTTAATCCATCATTGAAAACTTTGGGACTGAATAAAACCCTTAAACGCCTGGTGTCCATCAAATGTTCTTACACACTTAGTGTGTGTGACCATTTTGTTTTTGATGACACAATAGTAATCAAAACATCTAAAATACTTTTTTCAAAAATTCGCTTTAATTCGCTTCACAAATCACGTCATTTTCACTTCAGTTGAAGTGTTATTGTGCATACAAAGTATGTACCGTTACACTTCATCTGGGATGAAAATTTACAGGAATGAAGCGAATTTATAATGCAAATTTTTGAGACGGCTTCTAAAATGCTTTTAGGATTTTGGTGGGTTTTATGATAGAGAAAAGTTGTTTTGGAAAGAACTCCATGTAAGTCTTATTTTAAGCAATAAATTTAACATGTTATTGAGATCGTTCTTCTAAACTGAGATATTTACCAATTTGCTATTCTATCCATCAAAATCTTCTTAAGGTGGAAGGTGGCCTTAATAGTACTTACTTCATATTGACTCATAGGATACTGTGAGCTTTTCTGATGAAAAACGTTCCTTAAACGTTCTCAAAATCTCAAAAATATAACTTATTGTATTATATATATAATCGCCGTGTTTAACTACAAATAGCTGGAGATTGCCGTACGTGCAGGGCACTATTGTTCTGCATTTGCCTTCCGAGTTGTAATTGCCCGGCAATTACAAACTAGTGTTTTCAAAAATAATTCTTTGAAATAAGAAAAGAAAGATTGATTTAAACAATTGAACGAATAGTTTTAAACCAATCAAATTTATTGTTACAAATTACTAGGTCCCATTTACATTTGCAATGTTTACAAGAACAAAATAGGAAAGCAAGGAAAATGGAAGGAAGTAGCAGAACATTTTGTCTATCTTCCATGCGATTAACCAGGAATATCATGACTTAGGCAATTTCGGAATAGCCCTTGTATCGTTTCAAAGTATTTCAAATAGCCCTCACTACGTTCGGGCTATTTTGAAAAACTTTGAAACGAAAATTCGGGTTATTTATCCCAAATTGCCCTCCAAGTCATGCTATTACTAATACTAATTATATTAATATGAAATTATAATATAATTATTGAATATATTCTTATATTCTTACAAATGCATAAACAAGGGACTGCCCGCAAACTTCGTATCGCAAATCGTACCATTTTCATCACAGAAAAAGTGTCTTTGTGTATATATGCGCAAAGACACTCTTGTATGAAAATTGATAAGAATTTCTGTATGAGTTTTGCAGACGGTCCCTTAGTAAATACAATGTACATTCACAAAATAAAATGATGCAACTGACTGGCGTAAAAAATATTATCATCCATTATTTTAGGATGTAACCATTTGTGCTGCTTGTGCACCGCCTGGTGGTGGTAGGAATCCAGTGACACCTAGATTTGTCCGCCATTTTAGTATGTTGAATATTCCATCAGCTTCAGATCATACTTTGATGCATATTTTTAAGGTAATTTTAAAGTTTATCTTACTGTATGTTAACATTTAAGAAAAAACGAACAATCAGAGCCCATAAAAAGTGTAACTGCAGAATTTCAAAATAAATTGATTTTAGATCATCCAAATTTAATCTATTTCAAAGTGTAACCTTTTTGTGAGGTTCATGCGCTTAACTGTAAAACTAAGGGACCGTCCACAAAATTCTTATGAGAATTCGTATCAATTTTCATACAAAAGGAGTGTTTTTGAGCATACTCAGCGATACGGATTTTGTGGATGGTCTCTAACCGAATGTTATTGTTAACAAAGTAATTGCATTGTTTTCTCTTGCTTAAAAAGTATCTGTAACTTCTGAATTAAGCATTGCAGTGGTGGATCCAGCCCTAGTCAGAACAATACGATGAAGATCTAAACGCTTAAATTCTTAATAGCTTATTGTCATACAAAAGCAATTAAAAATTAATGAGTTTGAGTCTCCATTGTGCTGCTGTAAATAAGTAAAATCATGTTCTGAGTCCGCCCCTGAAAGCCTCGAAAGCATGCGTTCGGTTGTGTAAAGGATGTCTTCACGAAGACGTCTTTAGGACGTTATGGTCTGGTGCAGGATGTCGCAACTTGAATCGAACGATCTTGAGAGACCTTCAGGATGTTCGTGATAGCTGGTGTAAATATTTCCTCTGCATTGGAATTATTTCTGTTTTCTTTTTAGTCCATCCTAAAGGGTTTTCTTCTAGAATTCCCTCCTGCTGTAAGAGAAACTTCAGAATCAATTGTATCTGCCAGGTACGTCTTAAATCCGATTCAGGTACAAATCTTAATGGTTGGGTAATCTGAGGTGTATTTATCTATTAAAATACTATACAGGACACTATTATTCTGTAATTTCCCTGGAATTTGCAAAAATAATCTTTTGAAAGAAGAAAAAATCTATTTAAACAATCGAACGAAAGTTTTAAACCAATCAAATTTATTGTTACGAATTACAAATAATTCTAAGGTCCCATTTACATTTACAATGTTTACACATGTACAATATTTACATAAACAAAAAAAGAAAGCAGGAATAGAAGGAAGTAGCAAAACGTTTTGTCTATTTTCCATGCGATTAACTACTAGGTTAATAAACAAATTGTGTGATAAATTATTTAGAAGTGTTAAGTTTTAGTTTAAGGAATATTACCAGCAATGAATTGTTTTGCAAGATGAAATCGTATGATTTGAAAACAACATTTTGTGGTGTGCCTTGTGCAATTGTTGTACTATATCTGTGTTGCATTTTTATCTACACGTCTTTTGATGTCAACTCAGTAAACTTCAAAAGTGTTCCGTTTTGGTTTAAATAGTATAATGTAAACCTTGTTTATGTTAAAAACTGCAAATATTGATATACTTACGACCACAACGATACCCATAATGATATAGTCTTTTTTCAAATGATCTGCTTGACTGAAATAAAGCAGCGACATAACACTGATCACAATAAAATTTAAAAATGATGACATCAACATCAAATTTGTATCTTGTTGGTAACTTTCGTGCACGGATGGCTTGAACTGACATAGCTAATACACACATCATTTGAATGAAAATATATTGATTTGTGTTACAATAATACAACCAAAAAATGCCTCACATTTTAACAATCACCGTCATGTGCACGGAGTTAGTGATGG
Organism: Bougainvillia muscus; assembly: GCA_032352715.1. NCBI lineage: Eukaryota > Metazoa > Cnidaria > Hydrozoa > Anthoathecata > Bougainvilliidae > Bougainvillia > Bougainvillia muscus. Next base: position 12,677 of record JAUCNQ010050005.1, on the reverse strand, counting down.
AGGAAGAGCGATAGCGAAAGTGAGGCCTTCATATTGTTAACAAATATATTATTCTTCGTTACATTCGGGGGAACCCTGAATCTTCCAAGTGCCTTTCATTCGCCGCCAAGAGGATTTTCGCCGTTTGCAGACAAGGAAGAAATGGGATTTAATTTTATGTTTGGCAAATTCGAACTCACTCCGACTGGACTATGTCAGTTATGCTTCAAATGGTTAATAACTAAACTAAATTCGAAAACGTTAATCAGGTGTTCTATCACTTCTGAAAACTGTGAGCTTTTAATTCTTTTTGAAAATCTCCGTCACCTTCAATTTGCCTGATCCTTATAGGCAAAGAGTTAAACAGCTTAACTCCTTGAAAATAAAAACCATGTTTAGCAAACTCAAGCTTAACTTTGGGGATTTTTAGTAGATAGCCATTGTTACGAGTGGTCCGTTCGTGAATATTGTTCTCGAAATAGTTTTTATAGTTCTCACACAAATTTCCATTCATGCATTTTTTCACCGTTTTAACTGCATGTGTGAATATCATATCAATACAATTTACTTCAAAGTTCTTACCGACTATACTCTTGGCACGTCTATCTATTGATCCGAAAATCACGATTCCAATACCCTCACCTGAACGGTGATTGTAATAACGTTGTTTTAAGTTTTTCATTATGAAATTGGTTAACTGCTGCTGGTTGTAATTGTAAGCTGGAAAGCAATACACATGTATCAACAATCAATAACAAGATTATAATATGGAGTTTACGCATAGCCTAATCTACGACGGCAACGAAGAATTCAGCTTTGTGCATATAGGCTACTTGCATTCCATCAAGTAGCCTATTACACACAAAGGTAAATACCACGTTGCCGTAGTAGATTAGACTGTGCGTAAACTCACTAATGATTATTTGCAATGCTTTTATTTGTCGAACTTCATCTTTTGTTTGCCTTACATTGGATTTAAAAATCCTCAACAACTTTTGTGTCTTCCCGAAGCTGACGCCAATATATAGAACTTGTAGAATACCGATTGTAACAGCACGCAGCGAAAATTGCGAGAGAAATGGTTAGGTTAGCCAAGCTTAAATTCCTGTCAAGATTATCAAGATTCCTTTAAACTAGATCATTACATGATTTGGTTGATTTTCATTGCAAGAGAAATGCATCATTGCCAATTGCTTGTTAATACCAGTTTCAATACCAAATCAAACCAAATTATGCTGTAAATTTATTTATTTTGTTTTTAGTGTTGAGATTTACAGTCGTATGAGTACAGATCTCCTGCCAACACCTGCAAAATCACATTATATTTTCAATCTTCGTGATTTATCAAAATGTGTTCAAGGTAAATATTCTCCCTATTCTCCCTATTGTTATCATGGTATTCTCCCTATTGTTATCATGGTCCCGTTTAGGTTAACATGACTTTTGATATGGACAATGCTCTGAACATCAACGACTGGTCCTAGTTTTTGATACTAACTGAAAGAATAATCATTATTATTTGGAATCAATAATGCTTTTGTTTTTCACGGACGGCTTATTGAATGTGCAATAATAATACTCTTGGTTTACTCTAATTGTCGGACTCTAAAAGGTCTGTATTAGCGTGTGGTTGCACCGCTGCACCACCTCACCACCTGTGTTTTATCCTGGAATGGTGCTGATCCATGATGTGCTTATAGATAGAATGTTTTCTTAATGTTTTTAGCAATACTAAAAAATTGGCTTATAACTGACATTTTGTTCTAGGTGTTCTGCAAGCTGATCCTGGAGTTATTAGAGAAAAAAATCAAATCTTTCGTCTTTTTTGTCACGAAGCACAAAGAGTGTTTCATGACCGTTTGATTAATAATGAAGATAAGACCTATTTCAATGAAATGTTGGTAGAAATGGCTCAAAAGTACTTTTCCACAGTAAGTATGTTAAAAAGAAGGAGATTTAAAGTCTTTTAAAGTCTAATGATGTAAACAATCTTTTTTTGTTTTATTTGTACATGAAGGTTTTTCTGTAATTCTCAAATGTTTTAGGGATCGTCTACATAATTCGCTTAAATTCGCTTAAATTTGCTTCACAATTTTCACCTTAGATGAAGTGTTACTGTAACACGTAAGTGTTACAATAACACTTTCATCTGAGGTGAAAATTATTAGAAATGAAGCGAATTGTTAAGCGAATTTAAGCGAATTTTTGAGACGGTTCCTTAGGGATCGTCTACATAATTCGCATTGCAGGGTGATAACAGCAATGCACGCAGTTTTCTTGTGCATCGTTAAAGTGTCCATCCTGTCAAAGTATTTGAAAATGCACAAATAAATAAATTAATTTGTGAATACGTAGTATGTACAAGGACACTTCTTCTGGATATAAATTGATTCGAGTTTTCATACGAAGTTTGTGAACTGTCTCATACAGTATGTGTATAATGGTTCTTTTTAAGCTTTTTAACAATTTACTTAGGTTGCTAGTTGTTGGCTTCATCAACTATCATTTTTCAATCATATCATTTTTTCTTTTCATTTAGGCAATTAGTGCAGATGATCTGGAAAATAAACCAATTATTTTTGGTGACTTTATGAAAATGGGGGCAGATCCATCTGATAAAATGTATGAAGATGTTACAGACATGAATAAACTTAAGAATGTGCTCAATGACGTATGTGTCTTTTTTATTAAAGATTTTTGTTTATTAACCTATTAGTACTGGTGAGCTCCCGTCCTGAAATTTTTGAATAACTTATGGACCGTCTCAATAATTCGCTTCAATTTTTCATCACAGAAGAAGTGTTTTTGTGCATACAAAGTATGCACAAAAACACTCCTTCTGTATGGACGGTCCCTAATATAGTCATACCATAGTCATTTTCATAGAGTATCGGCATCTTTTTTAGTATTTGGATGATTACAATATGTCGTCTTCTAAAGAAATGAAACTGGTATTCTTTGTTGATGCTATCAAACATGTTTCAAGGTATAATTAACCACAGTAATAATTTGTAATGATATAAAAAAATGCAGGTTCACATAAAATGTTTAAAAATTAATTTTAATGGAAAGGATCAAAGTCTAATATCTTCGTCCTTATAACCCATCTGATGTAACCATTCAATTGTTTTTTATCTGATGTTTGCTGCTTTTGAAAAGTGAAGTTATCCTTTAACGATTTATCAAACAACCTACTGAAATCTGGAGTTTTACTTTAGATTACAGCAGATTGTTTAGTAATGTAAAACCTTTTATGCAGTGACAATAGTTTTAGTTGTTATTTTTGAAATATTCAAAGTTAAGTAAACGATAGAGAAAGGAGTCACGTGCGGTGTGCTATTGTATTGGTAAGCAGCTTTTCTCTACGTCAAAACGTATTAACAAAAATTGTCAATCGAGTAAGATGCCCACTTTCGTTTTTATCATTGTTTTTTTAAATTTCAAAATTAATGATGATATCAAGAGTTTTATTCAAAATTATCTGGCAGAATCTTATTATTTTATATTTTTGTTTAGAATTGCTCGTATGGTTCGTCAGCCTCGTGGAAATGCCTTACTGGTTGGTGTGGGTGGGACAGGAAAGCAAAGTCTCACCAGGTATATAGTTACGTTGTAGTTAAAATATTTTTGTATTTACTTGTGTTAAATAATATTATGTCCTCATCTATTTAGGGACCGTCTACAAAATTCGTATGAGAATTCGTATCAATTTTTATACAGAAGGAGTGTTTTTGCGCGTACTCAGTTTGCGCAAAAACACTTCTTCTGTTATGAAAATGGTTCGTATTACGATACGAATTTTGTGGCCGGTCCCTTGTTCTTGTTTAAAATCCACAGTCTAATCTACGGCGACAATGCAGGATGACACGCAAGTAGCCTATATGCACAGTAAGTATAAATATCGTTACTCCTGTAAATAAGACTGTGTGTAAACTCCCTAAAATGTAATAGTTTGGAACTATTCACAAAAATTCGTCTGGAAATCCGTATCAATTTTCATTCAGCAGAAGTGTCTCTTTGTGCATACGTAGAACTCGTTTACATGAATACTTTCTATAGGCGAAATGAACTGTCATGGCTTCTGTGATTGGTTAAATTTTTCCGGCGTTTACATTTTTCCATGTAAACGAGTCCGTAGTATGCAGTATGCACAACTTGAAATACAAATTTTGTGAACTGTCCCTGGATGGTTTTGATATGGTTGATCTACTCCTGTAGAAAAGAGCCATGCTTAATAACTATATTGAATATTACAGACTGGCTTGCCACATGTCAAATTACCGATGCATACAAATTGAGTTGACTCGAGGTTACGATTATTCAGCTTTCAGAGAAGATTTGAAACAGTTATATCGAATTGCTGGATTGAAAGGAGAAAATACAGTTTTTCTGTTCTCTGATACACAGGTTTGTCGCTTTTCTGTTTTTCAAATTTCGTGACGTTGGCGTTGTTCTATGTAGGTATGGCCAGGAAAGGCTTGCGATCTTGTACATTCACTTTATACGCACCTAAACTATGTCTAGTAAGACAATTATATCACACCACGTCTATGCAAGTCCAACAAACTGTTTGATTAGTCAGACTTTGACTTAGTAGTTTAAAATGTTCTTAAATTATCTACTTGTATTCACTATTCTATTATCAGACTTGATGATTTGACAACCTCGAATCATAATCAAAAAGAGCTAAAGGGCGCTGGGTTAGGTTAGATGATTTTAGTCAATAAAAGGGACAGAGCAAAAGTCAGCTCAAATAAGAGGATAAAAGACTTGATTTAGTTTTTTAATGTGGGATGCTGGGCTCAATGCCATTCCTGTAGAACTATGTTAGTGGTACATAACCTGTGGCTTTGATTTCCTTTTTAGTTTGTTTTATATGTGACGAAGTTAAGTAATCTTTGAGTTTATTATTATATTGCTTCTTGTTTTAGATTGTTGTAGAAGAATTCTTAGAAGATATCAACAATATTTTGAACTCTGGTGAGGTAAGTGTGCATTATTTTGTCTTACATTACTGAATCCAATTATATTTTTAATAATGTCAAGAAAAGGTTTATTACCGATTCTATTGATTTTTTTTGGTAAATTGTTGCTTATTATATTGTTTAGTCCATAAAGTTTGGTCGTCTTAGTATGCACAAAGACTATTCTTCTGTGATGAAAATGATACGATCTTTGATACGAATTTTGTGGACGGTCCTTATATGGTAATCGTACTAACCTTAGATATATAAATTCAATTAAACGGTTTCATTTCGCCGGACTGTGATTGCTGAACAAATTATATTGTTTTTGCTCATTCTTTTAGGGTTCGTCTCAAAAGTTCACTTCATATTTGCTCCATTCATGTCAATTTTCATCTCAGATGAAGTGTTATTGTGTATTCTTTGTATGCACAATAACACTTCACCTGAGGTGAAAATGAAGCGATTTGTGAAGCGAATCTAAGCGAATTTTTGAGACGAACCTTTAGTTCATAATACATATCAATTTAACTAACATTCTTAATCTATTCTAGGTTCCGAATCTTTTTGAGCCTGAAGAATATGAACAGATGATCATTGGAACCCGTCCTCATGCTAAAGAAGCTGGTATTCCAGAAAATGCGAGGTATAAGGGTTCGTCTCAAAAATTCGCTTTAATTTGCTTCACGATTCGCTTCATTTTCACCTCAGATGAAGTGTTATTGTGCATACAAAGTATGCACAATAACACTTCATCTGAGGTGAAAATTAAGAGGAATAAAGCGAATTTAAGTGAAATTTTGAGACAGACCCTAAGGTTCTATTCGATTCGATTTAATAGTCAATTATTATAAGGGTTCGTCTTAAAAATACACACATGTCATTATGAATTCGTAGTATGCACAAAGGCACATCTTCTAAATGAAAATTGACGTTACGTTTCCTTAACTGTGATAGTTCTTTTGTTAACTTATTTATTTTTTATTGATATCTCAAATGAACTGATAATTTGCAATTCTTTAGACTATGTGGTTATCATAAGCTAATTTTGCTCGTTATCAGAATTGTATATGGAAGTTTTGTGAATTGTCTCTGTTAGGACGATACTTCTTACCGCTTAAGGATACCTATCGAGTCACTTCGAAAGGCTACCAGTAGTCAGTCTTAACAAACAGACTTGATGATTATATATAACTGTCTTTTTTTACTTTTTAGAGATGCAATATTTGCACATTTGATAAGTCGTGTTCGAAATAACTTACATATTGTACTTTGTATGAGTCCTGTTGGTGAAGCATTTCGTACAAGATGTCGAATGTTTCCATCTCTTGTCAATTGTTGTACTATAGATTGGTTTACAGAATGGCCAAGGTATAATCAGATTTAATATTTTTCTTCCTAAGGTTTGGTCTCGTTTTAAGAATTGTTTCATTTCCACCTCAGAAGAAAGGTCTTCGTGCATAAAAAGTGTGCAGAAGGATACTGCTTCCGTATGAAAATCGTCAAGAATTCTCTGTTTTCATATAATTTAAACTGCTACACTCCTGTAAATTCCATAATTATATAAAACTTATTTGAGTTTGTCATTTCACATGTCAGAGAAGCAAACTCGCTCAACTGTAGACACAGAATCTTTTGGTACTTACACAGATAATACCAACTGAAATAGCCTGGTGGTAAGTTTTTTGCTCTACAACCACTAGGGTGAAATTGATGTAAATTCGATCCTCACTACTTCCAAATACATGAAAACGTACTTCATATTTATTTGGTCTTGGGCAATATGCATTCTTTAATAGTATGTTGTACTAACTTTTTGTTGACAAATTAGACCTATTATGTGAAACACTTCCTAGGATAGTAAAAAAGTGCTCCACTGTTATATTTTTATTATAGGGAAGCACTTCTAAGCGTATCCACCAGCTTCTTTGAAGAGATTGATCTTGGTAGCGATGAAGTGAAGGTAAGATTGAACGTTAATGTTAACAACATTTTCTGACATTTTCTGACATTTTGCGAGAATTGCTTTTGTTGCTTCTTTTTATTACCGCAAGCTCTTTCTATCTTTCACTCTATTTTTTCGTCCAAACAATGTGTATTATTTGTTTTATCAATATTAGAGTCCATCCACAGAACTCTTATCGCAAATCGTACCATTATTATCACAGATGAAGTGTCTTTGTGCATACTTTAGTACGAACAAAGACCTTTCTTCTGAATGAAAATTGATACGAAGTTTGTGGATGGTCCCTTACGAGTATACTCTTGATGGAATTAAGTTAGTACAAAACCTATGTAAGGTATGACTGCATTATAAAACAAGAGTTATGCACTTTTTTCTTGCTTTTAGCAAAGTATATCTGAAATGTGTGTTGAAATTCATACTAGTGTTAGTGTGATGGCTGAAAAGTTTTATAATGAATTAAAACGACGTTACTATACTACTCCAACAAGTTATCTAGAGCTCATTACTTTATACCTCACAATGTTGGATGAAAAAAGAAGGTAAGTGATAATGTTGATCCATTGTCAAAAACTCTAAGGAATCGTTTCAAAAACTTCGTTCTTTAAATTCGCTTTGTTTCGTATCAATTTTCATTCTGATGAAGTGTCTTAGTGTACACATTTTATGCACAATGATACTTAATCTGAGATGAAAAATAAACGATTTGTGAAGCGAAGTAAAGCGTTTTTTGAAATGAACCCTAACATACCTTGTTTTTTAAATGAAAGGATGGAAATATATGTAGTTATACGTTATTAGTCAATTCTGACCCTCCTGGTGGGAAAATGCTTAATGCCCATAGTGGAAAATATTTATTTTTTCACTCTATAAAAAAAGCTGGTAGACAAGCATTGTAATTTGATTCGATGAGAATGCATGAAAACCGAAATAATAAATTATAAGTAAAACAGTAATTGAACAAGTCTATTAAGCCAATGAACTACTGGAGACTTAAAATTAATTCAGATCCACTTCCAAACCCAGACCCGTGTGACTTCTTTTCTTATTTCACAGGCAACTTGTAGCTGCAAAAGATCGAGTAAAAAATGGATTAAAAAAACTGCTTGAAACTAATGAACTGGTTGATACTATGCAGGTATATGGTTTGTGTTGTTATGTCGTAATCCAGAGCTTTTAAGGATCTGACAACCGGACGCTTCTCCTTAAATAATTCCAATGTCATCAGTTGCGGATCCAACCCTAGTCAGAACAGCACGATGAAGAACTAAATGTTTTAATTCTTAATAGTTTTTTGTATGATAATGGGTCTTTAAAGACCCATTATCATACAAAAGCAATTAAAAATTAATGAGTTTGAGCATGCTTTTAATCTCCATTCTTTTGCTTTGACTAGGTAAAAGCATGTTCTGAGTCCGCCTCTGGTCATTGCCCCTTTTATGTAAAAATACCGAGTTTTCCTATTACATCTGAATGGAAGCGTTTATTATCTCTGCCATCGCTAACGTTCTTGTTGTGTGACCATCATATTCAAGAAGTGACATGTAGGTCTCTTTAAAAGTATACCTAAAGAGAAATTCTGCCTTAACGGTGTTTACTATAAAATGGAATTATTAAACAATTCTCACTATGAAAATTCACTTGTGAAAAATTATATCAGATCGTACCTTTTTCATCCCAGCATATATGCAGTATGCACAAAGGCGTATGAATGTTGCAGACGGCCCCTAATGCTGCGCATTTTCCTTTTAGGTTGAGTTGGTTGCATTGGAACCGGAATTAAAACAGAAGTCTTTAGACACAGAAAAGTTAATGGAAAAATTACAAGTTGAACAAGAGGAAGCTGACAAAGTATACTTTTTATTTTCAGAAGGGAAACTAAATTTGAGTAATAAGAATTAGTTAGGGTCCGTCTCAAAAATTCGCTTAAATTCGCTTAAATTCGCTTCACAAATCGCTTCATTTTCACCTCAGATGAAGTGTTATTGTGCATACAAAGTATGCACAATAACAGTTCATCAGAGATGGAAATTAATAGGATAAAGCGAATTGTAAAGCGAATTTAAGCGAATTTGAGACGAACCATTATGTCCTTTTATTGTTTGAGAGTCTGTTATGTTGTGCATTTTACGAAACTAAGGGATTGAACAGTAAATGGAAATACACTCATTCACATGTTATTTTTAAGATATTTATTGCTGGAAGTTTTCTGTGTCAAAACAGCCTCTGTATATTGTAATACGAAACTACAATCTGACAATTATAAAGGAGAGTCCTGGAGTTTAACGTTGAATAGAATGCTAGCTTTATTGTTTAGGTTCGAGAAGTTGTAATGGCTGATGAAGCAGTAGCGAGTAAAAAAGCTAAAGAGACAGAGGCTATTGCAGCGGATGCTCAAAAAGATTTAGACGAGGCTTTGCCTGCGCTAGAAGCTGCTAACAAGGTATGCATATAAAGTTGTAGTTTTTACCTGACTTAAATTTGATCTATAAATGAATTTGCTAAAATATAGAAAAATCATTTATAGAATTTGTTAAATAATTTTTAGACACTTTTTGCAGATGTTATTGCAGATAACGGCTCATTCTAATGTGTTAACCTGTGCTGTTCGTTGTTGGTTTTTGGTTTTTGGTTGTTGGTTTATATTAGTTTGTAGGCACTAAAGTTCTAATAATAATTAAAGTGAATCTGAAACTTTCTGTACTAGTATTTTCACGTATGTCCTCTATCATTTTCTCTCACCTTAATTGGATTTTTTTTTGTTCATATATCTTTCCAGTGAAATTGCTTCATTCTTGCTGGCACACTTGCGCAATTTCTCACGATGTTGGGCCATCTTTTCCATCGTTAGAATAGGTAGCCCTGTGTCGGTTTTTAGCTGATCAGACCATCGTTTTGGTGGTCTTCCCCTTGGACGCTTTCTGGTAAAATCATTCTTGTACGTAATCTTTACCTGACTATTATCTGGCATGCGATTGGCATGACCAAACCATTGCATTCGTTCCTTTCGGATTACATCTGTTATTGTTTTATGGTGGCTACATGAGGACTTAAACCCCAAAATGATGATTATTCATTCCGAAATGCATTTCATTTCGCCATGAAGCTTATAAAGGGACATGAAAGTTTGATCACATACAGGTATGATAAAAAAACCCTTTTCGACAAACTGAAACTTCATATAAACGCAACTTAAGTGTCCGTCTCAAAATTTCGCTTAAATTCGCTTCACAATTCGCCTTATTCCTATTAATTTTCATCTCAGATGAATTGTTATTGTGCATACTTTGTATGCACAATAACACTTCATCTGAAGTGGAAATGAAGCGAATCGTGAAGCGAATTAAAGCGAATTTTTGAGACGAACCCTAAACCTCATTCTACCTCATTCACGCTACATCCCATCTCATGATATTTTACCCATGAGAACTTATTTTTTTTATAGGCCTTAGATTCACTCGATAAAGCCGATATTTCTGAGTTAAGGGTGTTTACGAAGCCACCTGAAATGGTTATGTTTATCATGGAAGCTGTTTGTATCTTGCTTGGAGCTAAGTAAGAGATTATCTTAATATCGATTTTTGAAGAATCGTTTATATTCATGCTATGAAGTTTTAGTTAGGGACCATCCACAAATTCGTATGCAAATTCGCATCAATTTTCATACAGAAGGAGTGTTTTTGTGTATACTTGGTATGCACAAAAATACTTCTTTTGTAATGAAAATGGTTCGTATTACGATACGAATTTTGTGGACAGTCCCTTAGTCTGTCGTAAATCTTCACATTTGTTTGGGTCGTCACCTTGTTATTTGGTAACAAAGTTCTACTGCATAGAATAACGATGTTTTAGGGTTCGTCTCAAAAATTCGCTTCAAATTCGCTTAACAATTCGCTTCATTTTCATCTTAGATGAAGTGTTATTGTAACACATAAGTGTTACAATAACACTTCATCTAAGATGAAAATGAAGCGAATTGCTAAGCGAATTTAAGCGAATGTTTGAGACGGTCCCTTACGTTAAAGATTATATTATACAATCTGATGAAATCTAGAGTAAAGCTCCAGATCTCAGCAGGTTGTTTGATAAAATCATTATAAACACCGCCCTCTAATAAGCGCCTTGGACTAGGGCTGAAAATTTAAACAATTAGATAATTAAATAATTGATAATTAAAGGAAATACGTTAGATATCAGTAGTGACTCGTATCAATTTTCATGCAGAATGAGTGAAAAGACACTTCTTCTGTTATGAAAATGCTACGATTTGCAATACGAATTTTGTGGAAGGTCCCTAAGGTTCTAATGTTAGTCTACTGAAAACGCAAAATTACGAATATAAAATCAAGCCAGGGGATTATTTAATTTCTTTTTTTAATATTTTAGACCTGACTGGGCATCAGCAAAAACAGTATTAGGAGATGCGAATTTCTTAAAAAAATTGATAGACTTCGATAAGGTACATATTCGTACAGAGTAAACGAGACACTCAAAGGGTAATCTATAAATAATCGTGTTGGACACCACTTGTGATAAATTAATAGTTTGTTACATGCTTTCTCAAAATTTAGTTTCTTATAAACATGTATTAAAATCGGAATAATTTAGTTCGGATTACATAAGATTATTTGACATTTTAGAGAAGATCTGGAACAGATTTTCTCTAAATGTCAAATAATCATATGCAAATTTCTTTTAAACGTCAAATAAGCACACGTAATCCAAAACCGAATATCCCAATTTTCATGCATACAAAGTATGCACAAAGACGCTCTTCCTGGGTGAAAACAGTATCAATGAAACGATCATTAAACTGACAACCATTTGGTTTTAATGTATTGATAAGATAAATGTTAACTTTCTTCTCTTTGTAGGATAACATACCAGATTCTTCTTTAAAAAAGTTGAAAAAGTATATTGATGATCCAAGATTTTATCCAGAGATCGCAGAAAAATCTTCAAAGGTGAGCATTTAATTCTATTTTATTTGACATTATGTATAGGAATTTGATATTAAAAGGATAGTCTCTTTGACTTCTTTGAATTTACGGCAGGTAAATCGAAACATCTAAGATTCATAATTTTCTACTACTACAATAATCTATGACAATCATTCAGAACTTGAAATCTGGCTATAATAGCAATTTTTCTTAAATCATCTGTTTAAAAGCTGAAAACAATATTTGGAATAAAGTAAAGTAGACACTTCTTGACAATATTACAGATGTATTTGGTTCTGTATTCGATCTTTCAGATGGTAGACTTGTTAGTTTACTTCTTTATGGTAATGATGTCTATAGTACAGAACAAAATTCTTCTGTGCTACAAAATACCTTTTTTTCTGAAGTCATCTGAGAGATTTGATATCCCTTTAGTTTACCATTATATTTTACTATGTTTTTGTGTTTTTTTTTGTCTAACTTTATGTACACTACCTTACAAGTAAGTTTTTCTACCGTAGGGTACCAAGTGTCTTTGTATTAGTCTCTTATTCATTTTTGTAATTTTGTGTTTATGAATAGAGAAAAAAAAGAAAATTCCAATAACGTTTCTTGCTGGGATTCCACAAATCAATGTAAATAATAACCCAAGTAGAAAGTTAAGATTTGATTTGATCCGTAAACTTTTTTATATGAAATAGTATCAATTTTCATTCAGAAGAACTCACTGCGCGAAAAGTCATGTTATCCAATTGAACAACCTGCAGTTGTCCATCGGAAAACATAAGACAACCTGAGGTTGTCTTATGTTTTCCGATGGATAACTGCAGG